>SJYO01048061.1:6960438-7169927 GCA_006410555.1 Capra ibex | reverse complement strand
TATGTCTCACTTCATTCGGTCTTTCTTTTTGTGGTTATGTCATATGATTGTGTATATATACCTTAAATCCTTCTACCGTTACTGCTGGGACATACGTTCTGTCCTTTTTTCTGTGTCTACACATATTGCCTGAAAACCTGAGTCTCCCTCTCCCTCTCCCACCCTACTAAACCCTCTTACCGTAAGATTGTACATATGATAGTACATTCTTAACTTAGCGGTCAGATACAGACTGCGTCCTATGTCGTACGAACCCCGACCACGTACCCCTACTGGGTCTCTCTACAATACCCCTCCCTCCACCCTCCCCCCAAGTACAAACCCTTGCGAACATTCTTAATTTCTAAAATTTTAAAATTTTTATTTTTTGATTTTTTTTTTTCTTCAATTTTATTTGTATGTTATCGATATACACAGTGTCGATATATTTATTTAGGATTTTTTCGATTACCACTCAGGTTTGTTTTGTCTTTATTGTACTGGTTCCTTCCTTATATATTATATTCTAGTAAATATATTTCAAGTTCCAAATCGCATGTCTATATATGTACTACACTACTCACACGAGTCAACACAGGCTGGGAAACGTCGGACACCTGACATTGAGTGTTCCGAGGAGACAGGTACCTTAAAAGGTCCGTCCTTATGACCTCACCCAACAAAGGATGAGGTTTCCTAGAATGGTTGGGTCCCTAGATTGGACGGAGAGAAGAAATGGTGATCACGGTGGACCCTTCGGGAGTATAAAAGATCTACTACGGTTCAAGGGGAAGTTTTATGTACAACTAATGACAAGACTGTTCGTACGTACCCCCAAGGGTAATGAGGTACAGGAGTAGATCAGAGACGACCAGTCTGAACATCAAAGACAGTTAGACGGTCCGGCCACTCTCTACCGTACTGTATCGACAGATTAGGAGGAAAGAAGGGGTATTTACTCTACACGAATAACTGGTGACCGAAAGGACAGGACACTTAACCTTGAAGTGTAGGGAGTGTGTAAAAAAAGATTAAGTAAACGAAAAGAAGTAACTAAACATTCTTTGTGATTAATTCTCGTGATTCTTACGTTCAACTACAGGAAAAAGACAAATCCAACGTCCATCGATGAAGAGGATTCGGTCTCTCTTGTTTCCGACTATCCTCTACATTCTAAGACCTTTGTTTGATCCAGTGAAGACTCCAAACGGTAAGTTACAGAATACTATAGGGGTATATATACAATGAGAAGAACGTTATTTTTTATATTAATTTCGTTAGTTAATTGGTTTGATTTACGAATTCTAATCGGTGAAATATATACAAAAAGGTACCATTGAAAATAAAATAGAAAGTCCCGAAGTGTTTAAATGAATAATAACGACGGTAAAAATCTCCCTTTTTTCCTCTCTGTTACCACAGTATTTAATCGTTTTAAACTCTAAAAGGGTTAATCGATTGTAAACATAATCAGAAAAAGGCAAACGAAACGGAAACTCTTTTACTGTTAGAAACCTTTAATGAATTACCTTGTTTACGGAAATACACAAACTATAAATGAAGACATCGACAGTGACAAGTATAAAAAATTTTGATGTGAATGAATAAATTTGAATCTCCTTAATCGAAGAAATCTTACGACCCTTAAGAAACACGTATTGACTAATCCTTTAGAGTAAATGTACTACCTTCCCGGAATCTTTTTAAAACCATTGTCGGGTTTCTCTTGACTTCAAAGTAAATATTACTCTTTCCATGATAGTCTAACCACTCACTCCGAATAACGAAATTCATTATTACACGAAACAGAATCCGGGTATTACATTTGTTCTAAAAATTCGTAACGTTTTGTCTTTGGTGTATCTGTACGATATGACGAATTTAGACTCCCCATTGGGACATAGGTGCTCGGTTGATAAACGAGATTCTCAAATGTATACCGACTTTGAAAGTTCCTTAAAACCAGTAATCCGGTCAGTAAGAGTAGGAGGTTATGAGTGGTCACTGCCTAAACAAAACAACCAAACGCATAACAAAACAAAGACCAAAACAACACTTAAGTACATAAATTTGTACAAACATCAAACAATTTCTGACTAGTACAAAGGGACAGTAAGAATAGAATTTTAGGATGAGGGGTCATACTATCATAATTCCCCAGTCTGGTCCGAAGGGATCACCGAGTCACGGTTGTGTCCTCCAAGTTAGGGACCAGATCCTTCAAGGGAGTACGGAATCTCGTTCATGAGGGTACGTGGTGTTAACAACGCGGACACGAGGTCTTGGGTCCTCGATGTTGGTGACTCGGGTACACGTCGTGAATGACGTCGGGTTCGCGGGATCTCGAGGACGAGGCGTTGTTCTCTTCGGTGGTGTTACTCGGGTGTGTGACGTTGCTTCTCGTCGGGAACGAGTGACGTTGATTTCCTTTCGGGTCGGTCACTACTTCTGGGTTGTGTCGGTTTTTCTTTTTTTTTAAAAATTTCCCACCCCGGAAACCTTCCATTAACCCTATTCTATTCCAGTACTCCCACCTTGGGATTACTCACCCTAATCACGGGAAAATTCTGAGTGGTCTCTCGAACGAAGAGAGAGACGACAGGTGGTACATTTCTGTGTCCTCTTCAATCGTCGGACGTCGGGTATTCTCCCAGAGGTGTGGACCGATACCCCGTGAGATTAAAACCTAAAGGTCGGAGGTCCCGACACTTTTAAAAGACAACAAATATTCGACGGGTCAGATACCATAAAGACAATATCGTTGGGTTTGATTCTATGACACAAAATTAGGTAGTATGAATAATTACCTTCAAAAGAGTAGAAACCGACTACCCTCGATTAAGTCTATCCGAGAAAATCACACTTTTCTATGAGGTCCGAGTAAAACATATGTAACACGTAATCTGGATCCTATTAAATAAGAGGTCTCTACGGACTAGGGGAAGTCATAAATATCTATTGTAAGACACATGATTAACATAGTACCGTTTATTCAACCGGTAACAAAGATTGTAAAAGTCACCTGTGTCATCTTTTATTATATAAAAAGAATTTTTTTATATTTGTTATATTTATTATATTATCTAACATATTATTATATTATTATATTTAATATATATAAATAAATATATTTATATTTATATATATTTATTTATTTATAATACAAGGTGTGTTTTTTCATCATATTTAAATATCAAGTTTAGGTTCGGATATTTAAAAGTGGATTGACGTGACTAAATATAAATATAGAGGAAAGTTAAGACGACTTTTAGAGTGCATTGATGACCGAACTATAACAAGTGTTTTGTGTGTCTTTTTAGAATCTTATTAGTGTAAATTATAAAGGATATTATTTTGTTAATGACTTTTGTCATATCCTTAGAAAAAGGTGTCATGAAAACGGAGACATAGATAGAGTGGTCTCAGTCTGTTAGTTAAACAAAAAATTTCAGTAAACCTTTGAGAAGAAGTACACCAAAACAGTGGTTTATCTATGTATCAATTCCAGTAGGTAAAACAAAATCTAAGTTGAGATTCACTAATGAATTAAATAAATTTACAACAACTTTGTGTGATAATTGTACCGAAGTTTCATTTTTGATGTTACACCCCATACAAGTTTCGTAAGAGGGAATATAAAAGGGAGACGAGGGTAAGAGGATTTTAGTCAGACCTGGAACATGAGTCTTACCAGAGAAGTTTTACGTCTAGGGCAGTGGACCGGGGAAAGGGAAGAACTAACTTTTGTAAACGAGTGACGAGGTCGGTAAAGTGATACCCGTTGACCGGAGACGTACTCTTTCTGAAACGGGTGGAGAGGTCGGAGTACGAAATAGGAATACGAGTTCGTCTCAGTCGTGGTTTGAGTCATTGTGACAACCAAAAAACGACGAGAGTAAGGAAGGGCAACGGGTGTCAGACGTACACCCGGATAAATTTAGGATCAGTGGAGGACCACAGTCGGATAACCGATGGGAGAGGTCCTTCGGAGATGGACCTAGTCTTCGGTGTACTCACACGGGTGTCGTGAGGTGTTTGTATTGTTAGTTGTGTGAGTACATATATTAACGGATGATTAGACAGACGTAGGAGGTGACTTTACATTCGAGAAAATCCTCTCTCTGACAGAAAACCCCAATAGTAAAATAAGGCTCTCGGTTTTTGAAAAGGATTGAGACCGACGTGCCAAAGAAACACTCAACAACAGTACAACAATTTAGTACAGGTTGAGAAACACTGGACTACGTGACACTGGGGTAGTCTGAGGAGACAGGTACCTTAAAGGGTCCGTTTTTATAACCTTACCCAACGGTAAAGGAAGAGGTCCCTTAGAAGGGTTGTGTCCCTAGTTTGGACACAGAGGACGTAACGGTCCGCCTAAGAAATAATGACTCGGTGGTTCCTTTGGGAAAGAAACACCCATCGGTCCACGAAACCAAATCAGATGTGTAGCACACTTGTAGGTCTCATCGGAACGGTCCGAGTGATTTACAGACAACTTAATTATAATTAACAGGGATCAAAACTACAAATGAATGACCATCAAAATAACGATTAGGAGAAAAAACGAAATTTTAAAGAAAAAATCGTAAAACCTCGTAGGAGATTGTCACTTTAGGGGACTTCTACCAACGTGACGACAAGAGGTTTGTTTAAGTCCGAACGACACAATTAAGTAAACCCTTTGGTATGTCAAAAGAAGTGGAGTGGTTCTACCAGGACTCGATAGTCTTCTCCTGGACACGAAAAATAAGCTTTAGACTGAAGACAAGAATCTAGAAACTTTCCTATCCTCTCCTGTGTCGACCTTGTTAATGAGAAACAACCTGTCTACCGTCCGGAACTTGAAGGTAAATGAGGTTTCGTACCCCCTTAAACCTTCGTGCTTCGAATGTTAGTGCCGACACGTCAAACTAGAGGTGACAAGGAAAATAAGTTCGTCCAGGAACTCCGATTAGACGGACCACCTTGAGTCCTGATGGAAGAAGCCTCTTTCACGGATTCCCGAGGGGAGTACCGCCCTCCACCCTCTTGTGGAGAAGTGATCGTCTCTTGGAAATTTTACTAATTTCTTGATTCAGTAAACTTGTGTTTCAGAGGGGGCGGGGAGGTGTAACAACTTTCTTAACCGGTTTATAGTGGAAATCGTATTAAGTCAAGTCAAGTCAAGTCAGTAAGTCAGCACAGGCTGAGAAACGCGGGGGTACTTAGCGTCGTGCGTTCCGGAGGGACAGGTAGTGGTTGAGGCCCTCAAGTGAGTCTGAGTACAGGTAGTTCAGCCACTACGGTAGGTCGGTAGAGTAGGAGCCAGCAGGGAAAGAGGATGACGGGGGTTAGGGAGGGTCGTAGTTTCAGAAAAGGTTACTCAGTTGAGAAGCGTACTCCACCGGTTTCATGACCTGAAAGTCGAAGTCGTAGTAAGGGAGGTTTCTTTAGGGTCCCAACTAGAGGAAGTCTTACCTGACCAACCTAGAGGCACGTTAGGTTCCCTGAGAGTTCTCAGAAGAGGTTGTGGTGTCAAGTTTTCGTAGTTAAAAAGTCGCGAATCGGAAGAAGTGTCAGGTTGAGAGTGTAGGTATGCACTGGTGTCCTTTTTGGTATCGGAACTGATCTGCCTGGAATCAGCCGTTTCATTACAGGGACGAAAACTTATACGATAGATCCAACCAGTATTGTATTAATTCCGAGAAATTTTTAGTGTTCTATTAGTAAGACTTTTGAGGGAGGACGTAAGGGAACGTTGTATCGGAACGTGTTACTGTTACTTTTAGTCTGTGGGAAGTGTATGGTGTAAAATGTCTTTTCCGTCGATAAGAAAGTCGGGGGCCATCCCGAACAAAATCCGGGAAATATCTTCTGTTAAGTTCAGACCTCTCTAAAGTGACTATTTCATAGAAAAAAAAAAAAAAAATTGACACAAATTTCTTGTCTTTCGTTCTTGACTTCACAACATACAACAACATACCTCTCTGTCACACAATCAACGAGTCAGCACAGACTGAGACACTAGGGTACCTGACCGGTGGCCTGAGGAGACAGGTACCTTAAGTGACCCGTTCTTATCACCTCACCCATCGGTAATGCAGGAGGTCCCCTTAGAAGGACTAGGTCCCTAGTTTGGACCCAGAGGGTGTAACGTCCGTCTAAGAAATGGTAAACTCGGTGGTCTCATGTCTCTCTTAGACCTGAATTTAGATAGTGGAGAATTTTTTAAGAAAGTCTCCGAGGAACATAAAGAAGGATTTGATAAATATACTCGTTTATAGAACTGAATAGTGTTTTTTCAGACCCTGTTGTCTCAGTTTGTTTAAGTACAGATTTTCTTCTATTTTTTGAGGGTCACCTATGATTCCACCGGTCGACGGTAAATTGTAAATCTAGACAATTGGTGTCATTCATTTATAATCACTTTCGTCCACAAAAAAAAAAAAAAAGTAACTGAAGTTCTTGACCCGTTTGTGTACAAGTACCTTTATTAAGAGACTTCTCGTCTAAATTTCTAAACACAACTCTTTCTGATTTTCACTGAGAAAGAGTATCATGGTTTTCGTCCTTGTTTCGAAAGCCTCAGGGGTCTTTTAAATGAAAAGGAAAAGACTTGAATCTTCCAGAAAAAATTTTTTTGTTAAAATTTGACATATTAACTATATATCGATGTATAAATTACAGATACTGAACTACTTAAACTGTATGTATATACTTTTTCGACCGAATTTTGAGTTATAAGTTTTGTGATTCTAGTACTGTAGGTCGGGGTAGTGAAGTACCGTTTATCTACCTCTTTTTCACCTTACTCACCTTCTAAAATAAAAGAACCCGAGGTTTTAGTGACGTTTACCATTGACGTCGGTACTTTAATTTTCTGTTAACAAGGAACCTTCTTTTCAATACTGTTTGGATCTTGGATGCAGAGGCCACAGAGGACGTAACCGTCTACCTAAGAGATGGTGATCGCGGTGAACCCTTCGGGTGACACACTTATATTTCGTGTAAAAAACATAGGTAAGTGTACAACTGCCCTTACATCCGATAAAGGTATTCGACCAATAACACTTCTCATGACGTCACTGCCTCGTACGTCCATAACGAATCTCTAGGACTGAAGTCAAGAAAAACCATATATGGGATTTACCTCTACGACCTAGTATACCATCAAGATAAAAATTGAACAACTTCTATTTCTACAGGGTCTCCTTCACTTCGACCGGTTTTCCGAAGTGTAATTTTCTTATGAGTCGTTACAAAGTACTGTGACTTCCGTGTTTCTTGTCCTACAACTTTTGACTGAGTTGGAATCTTTCCTCATACTGTTAAGTCGACGTGTACCCTTTCTACGAAGAGGGTACGTCCAAAATTCAAGATGTTACTCTTCTTTCATTTCACTTTCTTTCTTCACTTTCACATCTAGTGAGTCAGCACAGGTTGAGAAACACTGGGGTACTTAACATCGGGTTGTCCGAAGAGACAGGTACCCTAAGAGGTCCGTTCTTATGATCTCACCCAACGGTACGGGAAGAGGTCCCCTAGAAGGTTTGGGTCCCTGCTTGGGTCCAGAGGACGTGACGTCCTTCTAAGAAATGGTATACTCGGAATTCCCTTCGAGATACGAGACAAGTTTGGTGAGAGCTATGAAAAAATGTTTTTTTTACTTCGTGAAAGTAAGAGTTACAGAATCACAAAATTTAAAATCATATGATTCAAGTGTAACAGAATGATAAAAGTAATAAAGGGAAATACGAATGTTGGCTGAATGTCTCAAAAATTACAAAGTTGTATTTCAAAATTTCTAGTTCTTCGTTTGTACTAAAGGGTTTAACTAATAATTTTAGTCAAAAATACTAAAGTTAAACGTAGACGGTTTATTTCTGATGGACATAAGTTTCCCCCCGAAGGGTCCACCGTGATCATCATTTCTTAGACGGACGGTTACTACCACTGTTTTCCCTACGTCAAAACTAGGGACCCACCCCTTCTAGGGGACCTCGTCCCGTACCGATGGGTGCGGTCATAAGAACGGACCTCTTAAAGTACCTGTCTCCTTGGACCACCAAATACAGGTTCCCCAGTGTTTCTCAGTCTTTGATGACTTCACTGAATTGGACGTTCATAAGTTTCTTTAAAGTTCACACTTACTTAGTCATCATTCTTATGAATTTGATATTTTGGATTTGAAGCTAACTAAGTTTCATAATCTATAGAAAGAAAGGTACCTACAGTTTCTTTTCCGAAAGTCGGAGATACTGATCGGGTGTTCAGGGTGTCCCTTTCGGACTACCGTATTCTTGTCCTTCTATGTTCTTCTTACGGTCGAAACCTTTTGGTTCTTCTACTTGATTTATAACCGTCAAATCGAATAATTGAGAGGTCAGGACTCGTGAGTAAGTTATCGACTCCAATAACTTTAACTTGTACTTTTTATAACAAGTCCCACGGACCGTCTCTGAACCCTGGGTTATTTGAAAACGATATAAAATGTGTTCGTGTACTCGAGTTTTGATCGTTTTCACTTTTTTAGGTCACCCGCATCATCTCGGGAAAGGGGTGGGTTTTGTTCCCGTCCTCCAATCGTGAATAATCTGAGAGTCGTCTACATTTCCTAAACCTGTCTGTGTAGTCATGTTGTCGTATCGTTCCATCGTATAGACACTGACACCCGGAGGAACATGTTCTGTACGGGTCTAGACCCACTACTTCCAATCCGATTACCAATCCAATTAGATACCCCTTAGAACTTAAAAGATTATTTTTAAAGTCTATAGGATCTTTCTTAAAAGTTTGCGATCCCGAAAAAAAAATTGTAGATTAATAAAGAGATTAAGATGTAAGTATATTTTACATGGAATCGTAGAGACGAAGAGTAAAACAAACTTATATGATGTTTCCCTTAGTTTAAAATTATTGATGATAATAATACACAAATGTATATTACTCCGATAAAGGTACAAGGTTGTCTACCGGTCTTTATTGATTTGTAATAATGTTAGGTAAGAACATTTACACCTTACAACGATACTCAAAGAAACTAGAGATAGTTATGTTATGACAATAAAACTATAAGTAAAAGTATTGTTTGAAATATGATACGACCTTTAAATGATCTTAGAATTAAGTAAGTTCAAAAAAGGTCTCCCCGTGTCCTTTCTCTGTAACCACCACCTTACGAGGGAGGATCCTCAACCTTTTTAGTTAAACAATCAATCGGTTCTGTTCTTCTCAACTCATCTACACTTCGACTGGAACCTTTATCAGAATCGTGGACAAGTAGAGGAGTCTAACAGAGGATAATCAGGTGTGTATAAATGAGACAGGACTCAAATGTTAGGTAACAGGATTACATAGTACGGGAGTGAACGTAGACATGGAGTTTTATCGGGTTCTCTTTCCAGACCGTCGGACCTGATTCCACCACGGTCTCACCTACCTCTCATTCATACTAATCCCTTCCCCAAGTTCTTGGCCTCCTTGTCTAGAACCATGGGCAGATTTATGTATATTCTCTGGGACAGAAGAGGATGCAGTAGAGGGTCACGGCATCCTTGTCACTTTAGGGAGGTACGGGAGTCAACCGGAGACTAAGATCTCCATAGGTGGAGGTCCATCGAGATAAACGGATCATGCGAAGGGAGGGGTTGGAACGGTGGAATCAAAGGGTCCTGTTTGCAACGGAATGGGTTGGATGGGATTACCTTACTTCACGAAAGCAGATTAACAAGTTTTCCGGGAAATTTGTATAAAGACAACACTATATTGAAAAATAATAAAAAAATTTCATAATAACGGAACAACAACCGTCGTCTCAAACACAATCCCTTTCTTCACAAAAAAAAATCCTTTTACGTACCTCTTCGACTTCGAGTGTCTTTCCTGTCCAATCGTTCTCGTTGTGTCTGTCACTGAGACTTTTCCATACATGACAAACCTCTCTAGTCCCCTCTCTCCAACTCCTTGCCCGACTTCTCTATTTTCCTCGTGTCACCCTCCACCTTTGTAGGTAGAGGTCTCAGATCAGTCGTCTCCTCTGACAGTACTTTTCTCCTTAGAACCTAAGCTAAAGTTAAGTAGATGGTACACCAGTCCTCTACGTTAAAGTGGTAGCGTAGAGGGTGAAGAGGGGTTTCTTTCAGAGGAAGGACACCACTATCGTGGTTTACTGGCCTCGAAAGTCTCATACTTTCTCTGTCTAGACACTGGGTACGAAGTCAACTGCGGTTCTGACTCGTTCTCCCTACCTCTAGTTTCTTTTGTCTCGTTCTTTTTTCTTTAAGGTTTCTTTTACTCAACAGCCGAGACCGTTCCTTTAAATCTTTTTCTTTGTCTTTATCGTAGGAAGGGGGTAAAGTCTAGGAACGGAGAGAAGGGGTGACACTTGGTATATGGTCCTCGAAGGGGTGGACATTTTAATCCCCCTATTTAATCCACCAAGGAGTCCCTGGGAGTCAAAATTATAAAATCCTTAGATTCGTATAGTAGTTCGGATCCCTTTGATTATCTTCAATACAGGATAACGCCTTTTTATAAGGCACGACACTTACTTGAACTAATCCGAGACCTCTGCTGTGTTTATTACTGTCAGTAAATCGTGGATTCCCCTACCCCCCTTCGTTTAATTCTCTTCATACGAGCACCGTGGTTTGTTACCGAACAAAACTAAGAAGACCGTCAACACAGCGGAGACAAGATTTTTAATACTACACAAAACTTTAATAATGAACCCACACATATGTTACACACGTCTGTGAATTTATTAATACAATAATCTTTTCTCTTCAGAGGTCGTTAGACACCTGTGTTTGTACGACTACATTCGTTTTTATAGTTGTAGGGTAAGAGAGGTGTGAACCGTTAAATCTCCCCCAGACGCGTCCGCGTCCTCCCGGATCTCCTCGATAGGGTACAACTTCCAATCCTTGCCACCGCCATTCCTCTTTGGGGAGCGGGTTCCATTCCTTGTCGTCGACACGAAACGACCTCGTCGGCACTTCTCTATTGGGTTCGGGGTCCATTCTCTTTGGGTTCATTCTACCATTCACAACGTTCTCCCGTAGTCTCCCGTCTGTGTGACTTTGGTATGAGTGTCTTTTGATCAGTTAGATTAGTGTGATCCTGGTGTCGGAACAGATTGAGTTACTTTGGTTCGGTACGGACGTCCCGTTGGGTTCTACCCGCCCAGTACCACCTCTCCGGACTGTCTTACACCAGGTGACCTCTTCCCTTACTGTTCGGTGAAGTCATAAGAACGGAACTCTTGGGGTACTTGTCTTCCTTTTCCGTTTTACTATCCTATGGTTTTCTCCTTGAGGGGTCCAGTCATCCACGGGTTATACGATGACCTCTAGTCACCTCTTTATTGAGGTCTTTCTTACTTCCCTACCTCGGTTTCGTTTTTGTTATGGGTCGACACCTACACTGACCACTATCTTCGTTCTAGGCTACGATATTTCTCGTTATAACGTATCCTTGGACCTTACAGTCCAGGTACTTAGTTCCGTTTAACCTTCACCAGTTTGTCCTCTACCGTTCCCACTTGCAGCTGTAAGATCCTTAGTCACTTGATTTTACCTGACCTTACCCACTTAAATTGAGTCTACTGGTAATATAGATGATGACGTCCGTCCTTAGGGAGTCTTCTTTACCTCATCGGTAGTACCAGTTGTTTCCCAGAATTTACGTCATAAACCTATGTTAGAGTTTTTGCTGTCTTACTAGAGACAAGTAGAGGTTCCGTTTGGTAAGTTATAGTGTCAATAGGTTCAGATACGGGGTTGGTCATTACGACTTCTTTTACTTCAACTTACCAAAATACTTCTGGATGTTCTAGAAAATCTTGATTGTGGGTTTTTTCTACAGGAAAAGTAATATCCCTTGACTTTACGTTTTCATCCTTCAGTTCTTTGTGGACCTCATTGTCCGTTTAAACCGGAACCTTACGCTTTACTTCGTCCCGTTTCTGATCATCTCAAAACGGTTCTTTTACGTGACCAGTATCGTTTGTGGGAGAAGGTTGTTGTGTTCTCTTCTGAGATGTGTACCTGTAGTGGTCTACCAGTTGTAGCTTTAGTCTAACTAATATAAGAAACGTCGGTTTCTACCTCTTCGAGATATGTCAGTCGTTTTTGTTCTGGCCCTCGACTGACCCCGAGTCTAGTACTTGAGGAATAACGGTTTAAGTCTGACTTTAACTTCTTTCATCCCCTTTGGTGATCTGGTAAGTCCATACTGGATTTAATTTAGGGAATACTAATATGTCACCTTCACTCTTTATCTAAATTACCAGATCTAGACTATCTATCTCACGGACTACTTGATACCTAACTCTAAGCACTGTAACATGTCCTCTGTCCCTAGTTCTGGTAGCGGTACCTTTTCTTTACGTTTTTTCGTTTTACCGACAGACCCCTCCGGAATGTTTATCGATACTTTTCTTTTCTTCACTTTTCGTTTCCTCTTTTCCTTTCTATATTCGTGGACTTACGTCTCAAGGTTTCTGATCGTTCTTCTCTATTCTTTCTGAAGAAGTCGTTAGTTACGTTTCTTTATCTCCTTTTCTTGTCTTACCCCTTCTGATCGCTAGAGAAGTTCTTTTAATCTCTATGGTTCCCTTGTAAAGTACGTTTCTACCCGAGCTATTTCCTGTCTTTACCATACCTGGATTGTCTTCGTCTTCTATAATTCTTCTCCACCGTTCTTATGTGTCTTCTTGACATGTTTTTTCTAGAAGTGCTGGGTCTATTAGTACTACTACACTAGTGATTAGATCTCGGTCTGTAGAACCTTACACCTCAGTTCACCCGGAATCTTTCGTAGTGATACTTGTTTCGATCACCTCCACTACCTTAAGGTCACCTCGAAAAAGTTTAGGACTTTCTACTACGACACTTTCACGACGTGAGCTATACGGTCGTTCAAATCTTTTGAGTCGTCACCGGTGTCCTGACCTTTTCCAGTCAAAAGTAAGGTTAGGGTTTCTTTCCGTTACTGTTTCTTACGAGTTTGATACCGTGTTAGCGTGAGTAGAGTGTGTGATCATTTCATTACGAGTTTTAAGAGGTTCGGTCTGAAGTCGTTATGCACTTGGTACTTGAGGGACTACAAGTTCGACCAAAATCTTTTCCGTCTCCTTGGTCTCTAGTTTAACGGTTGTAGACGACCTAGTAGCTTTTTCGTTCTCTCAAGGTCTTTTTGTAGATAAAGATGAAATAACTGATACGGTTTCGGACACTGACACACCTAGTGTTAGTTGACACCTTTTAAGACTTTCTCTACCCTTATGGTCTGGTGGATTGGACGGAGAACTCCTTAGACATACGTCCAGTCCTTCGTTGTCAGTCTTGACCTGTACCTTGTTGTCTGACCAAGGTTTCTCCTTTTCCTCATGCAGTTCCGACATAAAACAGTGGGACGAATAAATTGAATATACGTCTCATGTAGTACTCTTTGCGACCTGACCTTCTTCGTGTTCGACCTTAGTTCTAACGGTCCTCTTTATAGTTATTGGAGTCTATACATCTACTGTGGTGGGAATACCGTCTTTCACTTCTCCTCGATTCTTCGGAAAACTACTTTCACTTTCTCCTCTCACTTTTTCAACCGAATTTCGAGTTGTAAGTCTTTTGCTTCAAGTGCCGTAGACCAGGGTAGTGAAGTACCGTTTATCTACCCCTTTGTCACCTTTGTCACAGTCTGAAATAAAAAAACCCGAGGTTTTAGTGACGTCTACCACTGACGTCGGTACTTTAATTTTCTACGAATGAGGAACCTTCTTTTCAATACTGGTTGGATCTATCATATAAGTTTTCGTCTCTGTAATGAAATGGCTGATTCCAGGTAGATCAGTTCCGATACCAAAAAGGGGACCAGTACATACCTACACTCTCAACCTGACACTTCTTCCGACTCACGGCTTCTTAACTATACAAACTTGACACCACAACCTCTTCTGAGAACTCCCAGGGAACCTGACGTCCCTCTAGGTCGATCAGGAAAGACTTCCTCTACTTGGGACCCTAAAGAAACCTTCCTTACTACGATTTCGACTTCGAGGTCATGAAACCGGTGGAGTACGCTTCTTTACTGAGTAACCTCTTCTGAGACTACGACCCTCTTTAACCCCCGTCCTCCTCTTCCCCTGTTGACGGCCCCAGGTCGGGGCCACCTAGGTCCCATTAAGCTTCCACCCCTACCTTAGCCGTAGGACCTTTTTTGAATAAATTAATGTCTATATCTCTCTCTAATCTTTACCTATCACATCATCCTTTTAGTCACCTCTTTTTCTCCGACTTATTTACAAAATGTACCTTTAGGTTAGTGGTGGATGCATCCGGTGTCCGTGGAAAGGTAAGAGGGTTTCCTCTCCTCCGTGACTCCGGAGGGGCCAGACTAGAATCTTCGGGTCCTTCTTAATCGTCCGAACCACTCATGGGTGTAAAGTCTACCCTTAAGTCGGTCCTTTCGCCCCTCGTTCTTTCTTTGTTGTGTCCCCTTAGTCAGAAAGGTCTTTGATTAGACTAAACAAATAAAAAGACCAAACAAATATATGGAAAAACAATATGTATCCCTACTTATGTCTCAGTGCGCCCCCAGTCGTCTGGACTGGGAACAGTGTTAGTCCACGAAGTATATTTTAATATGTTTCCAGAATACCCAAAAATGTAGTAGAAGATCGGTGCTCCAGACGACTGTAAAATACCGGGAAAGACTATGGTCAGTCAATTGGTCTTTTGAATAAAAAGGTCCCCACTAAAAAAGAATTTAGTCCACGGTGGGAGGTTTATTTCAACGTAAGGATATCCCACTCCCACATCACTCAATGTTAGTTCTTTCCTTAAATGAATTGGATTCCAAATTGTACTAATTAGAATTTCCAATTATGAATAAAGAGGACATACGATCAATATAAGTAATATTCCCGTCCTTATACCTCTAAATCGTCGATTATAACCGAGTTGTTTACATTTGGGAACTGGTTACAAGGGGACTTCTAGATAAATCAGAATTCTATCACTATTACAATGTACAAATGTATCGTTCCTGTGTCACTAAATATTGTTTCATGTCACTAGATATTGTTTCCTCTTTTAAGTAATTGAGTTTTTCAGATCATAACGGTTGTAGTTTTTGATGACATAAAGGAAAAGATATAAGGTTTATGTAACTAATTATATAAGGGTCCACGGATTCCTATACCTCCGGACCGTCGTTAGTGACTGAGTTGTTACTCTTTTCGGGATACGATTATGAGGTTTAAGAGACACGACAAATAACAACTCTCCAACAGTGTGTTCGATCAGACAGTCGTCTCTCCAAACTGGACTCTGTGGGAACAGCGTGGGTCCCGTCCCTTAATCGTCATTAATAACCGTACTGTTTACTTTTTTGGGAAGTGGTTATATTAAAGATTAGTTGGATGATATGATATGATTATTAAAAGATTGAAGAGTTTTCTCAGACATAAATCTTTCAAAATTTCGTAGAGCACGGAGAGTTCCAACCCTCCGACATTTGTTAGTGTACGACGGTCTGCTCGGACTAGTCCGTCCGGTCTCTTGGAAGTCTCAAGCATTCGACTTTGTGAGAACAGTGTGGGTCCTTAAAAATAATTGACCTCGACGTTCAATTGAGGAAGAGACTCTCTTTACCAATACCCCCTCTCGAGGGGCATTTCATGAGACCAAACCCCCCATCTACGAGCCCCTGTCCCCCAAAGGACTCCGAACTAGTGTGGAACCGCATACGGTTCGAAGGAAGGAGTACTGGAAACGGTACCCGCCTCAAGGAGTGTGACCGGGGGCCGTCTTTTGGGTCCTACTCTACCGACCTACCGTAGTGCCTGAGCTACCTGCACTCATACTCACTTGAGGTCCTCTACCACTACCTGTCCCTCCGGACCGCACGACGCTAAGAACCCCAGTGTTTCTCAGCCTGTGCTGACTCGCTGACTTTACTTGACTTGACTTGATTTGTTGTATTCTACCGACCTACCGTAGTGGCTGAGCTACCTGTACTCAGACTCACTTGAGGTCCTCAACCACTACCTGTCCCTCCGGACCGCACGACACTAAGTACCCCAGTGTTTCTCAACCTGTGTTGACTCGCTGACTTGACTTGACTTGACTTGTATTCCACCCGAAGGGTCCACCAGGATCACCATTTCTTGGACGGACGGTTACGTCCTCTACATTCTTTGTACCCAAACTAGGGACCCAACCCTTCTAGGGGACCTCCCGTACCGTCGGGTTCATAAGAACGGACCTCTTAGGGTACCTGTCTCCTGGGACCGTCCGATATATGTCAGGAACCCCGGTGTTTCTCAACATATACTGACTCCGATGAATCGTTCTTTGTATCCGACAGCTCATCGTTGACTGATACTCCTGAGCCAAGGTAGTTAATTAATTTTACGTTAATAAACCTTCCTTTTATAATCTAACAAAGACAAAGAGGACCTCCCTTAATAGATTAACATAAATCCTTTGACGTCAGTGTTTCTCGTTAGTAAACTTTCTTACCCTAACCCAACCAACCAAGTTGGGATAAATTTCTGCCGTCCAGACACACAAGACGTGACCCCTTTCTTCCGTCACAACAGAAAAGATTTTACTCGTTTATAACTACGTTAATCCAGCTAAACGACAATCAGTATATAATTACTCCACGTGGGTCTTGGCCGTCTCGGGACCTGTCTCCAGGGATCCTCGATAGTCTCTTAGAAAACGTGGTACACATCTTTCCTTCGGAGTGTCTTAGACTCAAGTTCAGGACTGAGGTTGTACATGGCTGACCCACTAAAATTAACAATAGACACGAAGTCAAATAATTACACTTTCAATACATATTTTGTATATATATCGAGGATTAAACCCCCCAACAACACCCCTAATGTACTTAAACATATCTACTTCATACCTCTGGGTACGGAGCGTGTATCGTTCGTGATGTATTTACGTTCAATATTAAAAACAATCTGCTAAAACAGTACTCCTCTTTAACTTTTTCTCATAACTGATCCTTTCTCTATTTGTCCACGAGAAACAATGTGTCAACCCTCTTTTTATTTCCTAAATCGCCATTATAACTACAGTACCTCCCACTTGTGTTCGGTGGACCCATTTACCTCCCTCGCAGATGTATAAAGAACGGATGATATAAGGTCTGAGACCCGATCCGTGCAATGGACACTGTTAAGTATGTTTGAAAAATCGTAAGTCTCTTCATCAGTAATGATAAAAGACGTGGAGTGTTTCTTCGGTACCCTCCTAGTCCCTACGACTCGGTGAATCGACTCTCGAGTCTCGAGTCTTTACCCACTCAATGCTGCCCTGAGTCCAGACGTCTGAGGTAGGACACCACCAACGTAATGTCGTGCCGTGGATTGTACAAACGTCAAGAACGACACTATTACTCCGCTAGAGGAATTGGTCCGCTAGGTTCATCGACCGGACCTGAGGATTTACTGTACCTACATGTCTACTGTTGTGAGGATGCAAAGTAAGTATGTTAGTATTCACTATCACCTGTTATTTCATTATATTATCATCTTACGTTACTATATCATTTTACTTTATTCCTCGTTATTTTTACGATCGTTTCACATAAATAGGTAATCTCTTCTTCAAGCTGGTCTCCAATTGTAACATCTAAGACTCTATTTGACTCAGGTTGAGGTAAAGGGGACAAATGATGAAGAGACTGGAACACGGGCAGAGGATTGGAGTCACGAAGTCAAGGTAGACATTTTACCCCTGTAATTATTGTTAGTGATTGAGTGCCCCAATAACCTTCTTAATTTACTCGATTATACACGTTCCACGTCTGTCCTCAAACTTGTTTGAGACCCTCTGTCACTTCCTGTCCCTTCGAACCGTACGACGTCAGGTACCCCAACGTTTCTCAGTCTGTACTGATTCGCTGATTTGTTGTTTACACTCCACGAATGTTTGTTCGTGAGGTTTCTTAAACGAGAGTAGTAGTGGGTGTAGTAGTGACAACGGTATAGTACTAGGATACCTTATCACCAAAGAGGATTAAGACTAAACCTTACAGAGGTGACATCGTGTGTGGTTCGGTTCATATGTCTTTTATTCATTCGTAATCCTGACGGAAAATTTCTCGAATTAAGAATATTAAAGATAAGTGAACCCCAGGGAGATTGTGGGTTCCCTCAAAATCTACTCTAAGATAATTTAATAAACCAGACCTTTGATATGGACAAAGATCCCGAAGGGAGCACCGAGTCTAGTATTTCTTAACCGAACGTTACGTCCTCTGGGTCCAAACTAGGGACCCAACCCTTCTAGGGAACCTCCTACCTTACCGATGGATGAGATCATAAGGTCGGACCCTTTTAAGGTACCTGTCTCCTCGGACCGCCCGATACCAGGTACCGTAGCGTTTCTCAGCGTGTTCTGACTCAGGAAATATAATCTGTACTCTCACAGTGGGTTTTCAAGGACAAACGGGAAGTAGGTGTTAAGAGAAGGGTTTCTGTTTTTCTTGTCGTCAGAGGTATAGTTGTATACGAGACAATATTACTCAATTAGATTAAACCGAGTAAAAAGTGAGAAAGAAAAGGAAGATTAGACGGTCCTTGAGGTAAATTGGTTTATTGAGTGTTCTATTAAAGAATGAGAAAGAACTGTTAAAGAGGGAACTGAAGATAAGAAGGACGTCCAAATTTTGATTACTGAGAGACAACCTTATCTGTTTTGAAGGGAGTCACAGAGGAAGGTCGGGTTCCGGAGACGAAGTAGGAAAGGGTCCGTCCACGTCTTGGTCCTTTCCGAGAGCAGAAGAACCACGTGGTTACAAATAATTCTCAATCGATCATTGAGGGTCACCAAAACCATTATACCTCTATTAAACTGTAGTCGTCTGTGTTCCCCTTCATACCAACGTTCACTTCAGTATCGTACTGGTGGTTAGGTAAAAGTACTGTTTCATCCTAAGGTTCTATACGTAAAGAATGAAAGACCTCTTTCTCCGTATGTATCTACCTCTACTCATAGTGGTCGATGGTGGTAGTGGACGTAGTCACGTTTGGTCTCGGTATTTGGTTAGTCAGTTTTCCTAATCGGTCGGTGCACTAGTAACGGAATACCAGGTCACTCGAGTCCCGTGCTAGTTTAAGGATTCTCTCTCCTAGGATGATAAAGGGTTTGTTTTAGAGGTGTGTGATCCGGGGTAGAGAAGCCAAGACCAGCGGAGATTTTAGAAAAGATTCGTCTCGTTCAGTCCTTTCACAACCAAAACGCTCAGTTGTCCCGACATTAGAAATTATCGGTGACATAATGAAAAATATTTCCTGGAAAATCCTACTTTTTTTAAAAAAAAGTTTTCTGTGACCATAGAAGTCCGATTAGATTTGACATTCCATCCAATCTTTAACGAAACGTAGTTACCCTTTTCTCCATGTCCTTGATTAAAATCGATAAAGTAAGTATAAGGTTTTCCTCTTAGTCCGAAATGTCCTTCGCTAACGTAAATTTTATTTTACGGGGAGAGAGGGAGGGAAAAGGAAAAGGTCGTCATAAACCGAATCCCTTGTAAAATACGCAAGGTCAACAAGTCCACGATTACCAAAAGAGACCCCGTGAAAATAAAGATTATTCCAAAGGCTACGGGAGATCACCAATGACGAACCAAGGACCGTAACCTTCGTTCCAGTACATGTTGACCCGTCGTTGTCGAGTGGACTCCCTCTGACGATACATGAGGGACGTCATGACCTTAACCAAAGACCCCATAGAAGAGACTCACGACCCGCCCCACATAAGATCCTACTGGAGTGGTGGGGAAGGTGTTCCTGTTTAAGTCTGAAACGAAATAAAAAGATTGAATAAAAGGACACGAGTGGTCGTACCCCAACAAACTTTAAGACGAAGTCTGATGAACTATTGAGTAATATTCCTAACCCCAAAAAAACAATAAATCAGCGATTCAACACAGACTGAGAAACACTGGGGTGTCTCACATCGAGCGGTCCGAGAAGACAGGTCCCCTAAGAGGTCCGTTCTTGTGACCTCACCCAACGATACAGGAGGAGGTCCCCTAGAAGGGTTAGAAGGGTCTCTAGCGTGGACGTACAGAATGTAGAGGACGTAACAATCCGTTTAAGAAATGGTGATCTCGGAGAACCCTTCGGGGTGTTCCTGACCAATGAAGGTAAGTTTTTAATTGTCTCTCCTCGGATAAAGACAGAAATTTAAGTTCTAGGACCTCTACTTCGAAGCCTTATGTGAAGAGACTCTTTATCTTTCTCAGTACGGTCAAAAATTCCGGCGACCCACCTGGGTATACCGTAAAACACCCCGGGAAGAAGGACAAAAGTCCACGTGACTTGAATCATCCTTAGGCCGATAAGAGTACCAACCTGAAAAGTTTTTCGATTCCACTAAGTTTTTTATGTAAGACTCTACATTGTCGACGCCGACGCACCAAGGTCCGTCTAAGTAAAACCATGTCGACGGTCGGGGAGAAACACGGAAGACATTTAAAACTAGGGATCATTAATAACCTTTACTGTGGTTGAGAAGAATTAATTGGGGAGGCTGTAGTGGTCTGCCATCCGCAGGAGGGACCCGAGGGAGTATCCTACCACACATCCCTACCTTTTTTAAAGTCACGAGACGGGAGAGTGGGGAAATAAGTGGTCAGGAGTTCTCTAAGTTCACTACTTCACCTAAACAAGTCTGACCGTACAGTGTAGTTAGTTTCTTAGTACGATGGGTGACGAATACGCTACTACTTTGGTTCCTGGTCAAGGTTTATCCACCAGTCCTCCTTTTTCTTCCTACTATATAATGTTTTACAAAGGTTACATTAATTCCACCCCGGTGACTCTGGTAGAAAAGGTATTAAGAATTTCACGTTAAAGTTCTCAAATAACAAAATATTTAAAAAAAATTAAACATATTAAAAACGACGTGACCCAGCAGAGAAATAAGCCCGAAGAGATCAACACCGTTCACCCCCGATGAGAGATCGACACCACACACCTCGAGAGCGACACCTCCGAAGAGAACGACACATCGTGTCTGAGATGTCACGTGTCCGAAGTCATCAAAGACGTGCACCCGAGTCATCAACGTCGAGGGCCCGAGGTCTCGTGTCCGAGTCATCAACACCGTGTGTCTGAGTCGACTGTGCACCGTACACCCTAGAAGGGCCTGGTCCTTAGTTTGGACCGTCCACCTAAGAATTGGTGGACTGGTGGTCCCTTTGGGGTTCTAATAACAAAATTTACAAATTAACACTTTATCTAGTGAGTATGTGTGTATCAAATGGTATCTTATTACTTTTTCGTTTATGGGAAAACGGGTGAGGGAAATACTTCAAAATGTTTAATCACACATTTACAGGAAAGGACTGTCAGGATGTTCTATTAAGTGAAGTGATGTAGAGGAATGGTCATGAATAATAGGTTAAAAATTTGTGAATGGGTAGTCTGTCTTCCTTGTTCCTTGCCGTCGGGCGACGTCACGTCGAAACGAAAAGAGACTTAAGATTGCTCAATTTGTCGAAAGGTGCATAGACAACCGACGAGTACAACAAAGGAGACCTTTATAGACAGATACATAAAAATAAATTACAAAGATGACTCAATGGATAAAAAAGTGAACATTCTCAAAAATTATAAGAGATCTATACATCCATTATATCGGCCAGAAACCGTCTGTCGGAAGTCTCTGTCTGAACAGAAAAACATGAGAAATACCACATAAAACTACTTGTCTGCGAGAATTAAAAAAATTTAATTGAAATTAACGTCATTTCAACGAAATGTTACAACACAATTAGAAGACAACAACGAATCAACGATTCAACACAGGTTGAGAAAGAGATGCGGGCACCTGACGTCGTACGGTCCGAAGGGACGGGAAGTGATAGAGGGCCTCGAACGAGTTTAAGTACAGGTGACTCAGCCACTACGATAGGTTGATAGAGTAGGAGACAGTGGGGGAAGAGGAGGAC
Organism: Capra ibex; assembly: GCA_006410555.1. NCBI lineage: Eukaryota > Metazoa > Chordata > Mammalia > Artiodactyla > Bovidae > Capra > Capra ibex. The sequence continues at coordinate 7,147,982 of SJYO01048061.1, read as the reverse complement.
GGGAGTTTAAAGATTCGTAGTCCCAGGAAAGGTTAAAGATGAACAGTCGTCTCACTTAGTCTATAAGTATATGTATATAGGAGAGAAATCACCTAAAGAAAGAGTAAATCCAGTGACGTCTCGTAACTTATCTCGAAGGACAGGATATGTCTTATAAGAGTAACAATAGATAAAATATGTACCACAGTCATCACATATATGCAGTCAGGGTTAGAGGGTTAAGTAGGGCGAGAGGGGAGGGAGTGGAACCTAGGTATTTGAACAAGAGATGTAGACACAGAGAGACGAATCGTTTATTCAAGTACATATGGGAAAAAGATCTGAAGTGTATTTTCACAATTATATGCCAAACAAAAACAGAAAGACTGAATTAAGTGAGACATATCGTAATTAAAAAATACATCAACTTAAATACTTGTGACAGAAATACTAAACATAGAAAACACCGAATAAATTTCCAGGAAAGGAAGGGGTCCAAATTTCTACCCGAGGATAGGGAAGATGTCACAATGACTTAACAGAAAGTATAAAGTTTCTTTCGATTGTCGGTCGGTTCCAGAGTACGGGGACGGGAAACGGTTCCTTATCCTAACAACAACCCTTCGTCGACGAGTCAGTCGTTTCTCAATTAGGTAGAGACGTAAATCTACCTCGACGTACTGACTAAGAACGGTTACCTGATATACATCTTCACTACACCACGGATGTCTTCATCGCACACAGAAGATAAAGGAGTGGGTGTTTCTACGTTCCTGAGACTTACACCGCTGCAGTGTCTACCTTCTTTATATCTGCGGACTTAGTGACGGACGTCCATTTATCGGACGGTTGGTCCTTGGGGGCACAACCTGTCAGTGAACTCCTTCATTTCCTGAAGATAACACAATCGGTGATTAAACCTCCCGATAAAACAAAGTAGTCGATCATAATGGGATTGGTTGTACCTTTAACCGTAGAACTGTACCCTTCGACGGAATTGTTTAAACTTTTACACGTCTAAACCGTACCACCCACCGACCGTCCGTCGTTCTTTTTATTTCGTTCTGTATTCATGTCACGAAACAATATACCGCCGTATTTTAAACCGGACGACTTTAAAAATTTCGTCTAGTTCACGGATCGTCTACACATCGAGCCGTTCTTCGTCAACCTTCCTCAATCTTTACAATCACGTACACACCCAAAGATGAGTGAAGAATATCGTTCCACATTTCTCCTTTTTACTCAGGGTCGTTCTTCACCAACCGAACTCTCGTCTCTACCTTTCTCAGGTCTTTAAATCTCAAAGTTCCAAACCATTTCGACTGACAAAGACGTGAGATTTGGTCCTAAATTCTTAATCTTACCTTTCTTGAAACTCGTTGTTTCCAGAAACTCCTTAAGAGTCGATGTCCTTCCCTCCTCTGGAACACGGTTTCTAGTGTAATTCTAATCAAAAAAGGCTTCTAGTGTAATTCTAATGAAAAAAGGTTGTGTTCCAATAAAATACTCTACCGGGGTTCCATGGACGGTTACATCACTTTCTCCGTTGGTCCCCTCCACCCTTATCTTTCCTTTTCATACTTAGTCTCCCTTTTAACACAGTCCCCTTCGTGAGTACACCAATAGGTATGTACCCCAAATGACCTTCGTTTATCTACACTTCGGGACGATTCATAAACACTCTTAACACAAAGATTTATTTGATGTTAGACTACGTAATTCGATTGGAAATTCCGTAAGGTTATATGTAATCCACGTCCGTTTATCACAAACGAAGGTGAATGTACTCCATGGACACACACATACGAGTCAACACAGACTGAGAAACGGTGCGGTACTTGACATTGGGTAGTCGGAGGAGACAGGTACCCTTAGAGGTCCGTTCTTATGATCTCACCGAACAGTAAAGGAAAAGGTTCTATAGAAGGGTTGGGTCACTAACTTGAGTACAGAGGACGTAACGTCCATCTAAGAAATGGTGACTCGGTGGTCCCGAAGGGTATATTATATAGATCTTATCAGTTTAAGTGTCTCTGTCTTTCATACACCCATTTACGGTACCCCCGTCCTCCACCCCCGTCCTCCCTCTCTCAAAGTCGACTCCTTCCACTTTTTAGGTCCTCTACCTACTACCACTCTTAATATTGTTACACTTACATGAATCACGGTAACTTTGTATATCAAATTATACCGATCTTATCACACAACATATACTACACTGAAAATTGTGTTATTTTTTTAAAAAATCAATTTTTGACGTCAGACGAAAATTTTCGGACACTCATATTTTAACGGGAGTACTCAGGTTTGAACAGGGTCATCTTTCGACCATCACGTTTACCACACGGGAGATTCTCCTGTATAAAGAACTCGGGTAAAGTCTACCTCGAAATCCCGTTACCAAGAGAGTTTCACACAAGGGGTGTGGTATTCGGAGTGGTAGTGGGTCCTTGAACAATCTTTACGTTTGAGAGGTCTTTGAGATAGATTTTGAGAGTCGTCTCACGGGTAGATAGACACAACATTGTTCGGGAGGTCCCTTAAGACTACGAACGATCCTGAACTTTGGTGACGGAGTTTCCTCTCTCCTAATTCCTCTTAGAGGTCCTGTCACTCCTTGTCACGTTTCCTTCAAAGAAGATTTCTTATATTAACTCAAATTGGGTCTTTGGAGTTCCTGTAGGGGCTACCAGGTCACCGATTCTGAAGGAGAAGGTTACGTCCCGTGTGTCCAAGTTAGGGACCAACCCCTCGATTCTAGGGTGTACGGAGTGTCGGTTATTTTAGTTTTGTATTTGTTGTTTTCGTTATAACAGAGTTTAAGTTATTTCTGAACTTTTTACCAGGTGTAGTTTTTTTTATAATTTTTTTCTTACTTCCATAGATGACTGTGGAACTGAAACCTCAAGAGTTACAGTTCTTAACATTCTTTATTTACAAAATTTTTCTCTCTTTGAAGGTGGTGTCGAGCCCGAGTCACCAGAAGTGTTACGGATGTACCATCCTAAAGTCTTAAGAACAGAGTCAGGAAGGGGAAAAGACTTCCTCGAAAATATACTGTCAATAGACACTAGACGAGACGGAAATACATAAAACTAACCCTGTCAACGGTATTTTAATCGTAACGTTAGGAATTTAACAGTCTATTACTCCTAGATGTTGGTCCGGTAAACCTCTCTAGACACTAGTCAATGACGGTTACCTGACACTCTTTTCACCAATTCTTTTTCCCCCCTAATTCTTCTAAGGTTCCGAGATCCCTCATCTCGTCAGTACTTAACTTTCCGTAAACCCAGGGACTTATACACTTGTTGTCGATGGTAGACGGGTCTTTGTGACCGTGACTAATAAATTACTCATCATTCTAATATAACACAACTCTTTTAAAGATTACAAAAGTTATGATATTCATGTAAAGAACACAAATAAATATAAATAACAAATCAATCATTCAACAAAACGTAAAATCTACACAGAGAAATTTTCTCATAAAAACAATAATAATAAGTCAGTGATTCAATATTCGAAGTAGTACGTATACTCGATTCAACGAAGCCATCACAGTCTGAGAAACGTTGGGGTACCTGACATGGGACGGTCCCAGGAGACAGGTACCCTAAGAGGTTCGTTCTTATGACCTCTCCCAACGGTAAGGAAGAAGTTCCCTTGGAAATCGTGTTCAATATACTTTTACATTAGACTTTTAGATGTGAAAAAAAAAAAAAAGTTTAAAACTGTTTACAGGTGACCTCTTCCCTTACCGTTTGACGAAGTCATAAGAACGGAACTCTTGGGGCATTTGTCATACTTTTCTGTTTTACTATCCTATGACTTTCTCCTTGAGAGGTCCAGCTATTCACGGGATATACGATGACCTCTAGTCACCTCTTTATTGAGGTCTTTCTTACTTCTCTACCTCGGTTTCGTTTTTGTTATGGGTCAACACCTACACTGACCACTATCTTCGTTCCAAGCTACGACATTTCTCGTTATAACGTATCCTTGGACCTTACAGTCCAGGTACTTAGTTCCGTTTAACCTTCACCAGTTTGTCCTCTACCGTTCTCACTTGTAGTCAGGACCCACAAGTAACCTTCCTGACTACGATTTCGACTTTGAGGTTATGAAACCCGTGGAGTACGTTTCTCGACTGAGTAACCTTTTCTGGGACTACGATCCTCCCTAACCCCCGTCCTCCTCTTCCCCTTTTCTCTCCTACTCTACCGACCTATCGTAGTGGCTGAGCTACCTGTACTCAAACTCACTTGAGGCCCTCAACCACTACCTGTCCCTCCGGACCGCACGACGCTAAGTACCCCAGCGTTTCTCAGCCTGTGCTGATTCTCTGACTTGACTTGGTATCAATAAATTCTACAATTGTCGTCCTTATTGGTTCATTCTTCCCGAAGGGTCCACTGAGTCACCATTTCTTAAGTAAACGGTTACGTCCTCTACACCCAAGTTAGGGACTCAGTCCTTCTAGGGGACCTCTTCCTATACCGTTGGGCGAGGTCATAAGAACGGACCCTTTAGGGTGCATGTCTCATCGGACCGTCCGATGTCAGGTATCCCAGCGTTTTCTGAGTCTGTCCTGAATAGCTGACATGTTGTTGGTGGTAGTTCATTCCTTATATATACTTAAGAAACGTGGTAGAAACGTTGTAAAATATTTTAATTTTCGTAAGTTTTGTTTTCGTTTGTTCAAAACTGAACCACGGACCCACGAGTCACCAAGTCAACACAGACTGTGAAACACTGGTGTACCTGACTTCGGAAGGTCCGAGGGGACAGGTACCCTAAAAGGGTACAATCTTTTATGAAACTGGTACATTACAGCGAGACGACCGTTTGATAACGTAAGTACCTAGACAGATAGAAATCCGGTCAAGTTGGGACAAAAACAACGACATCGACTTTTAGATCTGAAATCTAACCCGATAAAGCAGTAGTGTAAATAACACTAGTGACTGCATAAACAAGAAGGTAGAATAAAATACCGGAGTAAACAGGGTGAAAAGACAAAGAAAAAGGGAGAATAAAGAGCTGAAGTGAACTTAATTAACTAATAGAGAAATAGAGAATATTGAGGGTCATTTGTCTTGACTTAATTAGTATAGGAATCAAATCCTGTCTAAAAGTAGTGACAAGATATGTTTTGGAAAGATATTAGGTAAACGAACGAACAATTAATTATGTCATTTATGAACACTGGATTAATGGTTTGACAAAAAGGGGGGTCAGAGAAAATGTAGAGGAAGATTTTTAGACGAGTCTACGTATGACCCGGAATAGTGAAAGAGGAGTTCCACCCTGAGAAAGTTTAGAAAGTAAAAGAACAAAGAAACCCAACGCAAGGTCTCTTAATAAGGAATAAAGTAAAAGTTAAAAAGTCAAAAGAAAAAGTCTCAATCCAGAGGACAAAATGGATAGTTTTAAAAATAAAATTAAATAGTACAGACAATCAAGATCTTCAAACTCCCGAAAAACGAATGATTATAATTCCAGAGTGAAAGTAGTGAGAAGAAGAGTTCTGAGTCAAAAGTTTATTTATTTACCAAAAGAATTCGACGAGTCAAACCCCCACAGAAAATAAAATAAACAAAAAAATAAAACCGACTCGGTACACCGTACGATCCAGAATCAGGGGGTTGATCCCTAACTTGGGTACGAGGTACACACCCTTCGGGTCTCAGGATTGGTGAGCTGGTAGTCCTTTCAGGGTTCTGAGTTAAGACCGTTAAACGATATACTGAGTCCCTTGAATTTGGTCCCGAGACATTGTTGGATCTCCCCACCCTCCCCCTCCCTCCACCCTCCCTCCAACTTCTCCCTCGTTATACATATGGATAAAGACTAAGTGCATCTACAAACCGTCTTTGGTTGTGTTATGACATTTCGTTAATAAGAAGTTAATTTTTTATTTAAAATTTTTTAGAGTTAAAAATTTAATTTGGAAGTAAAACGTTAGTCACAGACTATAAAGAGTGCATACTTGAGACTGTTAAAGAAAGAAGACAAGAGATTAAAACTACATAAAGTGGGTAACCCGGAAATACTACTGTGAAGAAGACTAAACAAAAATCTACACAAAGAGTAAAAGGAACTTTTAAAATGGTTATCCTTAAGAGTCTCTGGCTCCAATTTCGGGACAAGGGAGTCTCTCCAGAACGTATACAAAAGACGGTCAAGGGACCATCAGGATAGGTAGACCTTCAGTGAAATTTAAGTTAAGAGGTGAACTTGAAGTTAAAATTGTACGTCCATTGTTGTTTAAATGTACTCTCAAACTACGACTGTTACTAAAGAGTCCCCGTTTAAGTAAAAGGAAGGTAGGTCACAGTTTCATTTACGTCCGATAAAATGTACGACAAGGGAAGACGAAGCATCAGAATAAATTATAAGGGAGATTGTGACTACCCGGCTCAAAACGTTTCTAGACAATCTTGAGGAGTGAAAAACTCAAGGCATGTAATACAGGATAGAGAATATGAATTCTACTCGTACATAGTAAGGTATACGAAAATTCTTATTTTCACCCACGTTAATTATTGATGTGGTCTCGTTGTCTGTAATTGATCATAACAGGACCTATTTAGTCCTCCATACTAGTGGAATAAGAAGGGTTGTGTCCATAGAACCCGAGTTTTGGTGGCACTAAAACGTCGAGGACAAACCTTTTGACGACGAAGACGACAGACGACTGAAGATCGAAGGGTAGAAGCATAAATAAAAAAGGGAAACACCTAAGAAATCAAAGAATGGTCGAGTCACTCGTAAAAATATCCACAAATACTTTTATAAAATAAATCGGTAAAAGTGACCAAGGTTAACCTTCCAACATCTCATTTAAATTAGATCGGACAATGGTTTTTGTCTTCCGTTAGGTTTCCAAGTTAAATTCGTACTTAGGGGATATGGGTCTTTAACCCTCTCATTCTTAACCCTAATTTTTTTCGTCCATAAGGAGTAAGATATTCTCCGAGTACAGAAATTAACAAGATATATAGTGTGGAAGATCGTATAACGGTTCTCGACCTTTGTAGTGTGCTGGTACACGACCTCCTCGATTTTTAGAGTGACCCCTCTTTGTGTACCTATACCTTCTCACTATTAGGTTCTGGACATTCTATTTCACGGGTTTCACGAAGTATTTATTCTTTTTATTAAACATCTTGACCGATAGAACCCGACTCCCAAATCTCTTTAAAGTGTTTTCGACTTCTTCCACACTTATCAAATAAATATGTTTCTTCTAGTAAACACCATGTGAACATCTAAAAAAGAACTGAAAACACTACACTCTATGTCTATAAATATTACACCGGAGACTATTACCCTATTATTATTCGTAAATTATGGTTTATGGTGACACCACAAGTAGAAGATCTACCTAAATTTGTCTATTTACCCCGTACGTGTTAATCGAGGGAACCTTTAAAGATACCTAAATGGTGGATCTTGACTGAAGTCCAAATAACCACTGTCCTTAACTCTATTAATATACACGAGTACTTTACCGGGAAACCTAACTCAAAAAATCTACATTGATCTTATTATTATTTGACTTTACCACTGTTCTTGTATTGTAAAATAACTCTAAACTGATGTCCTGTTATATCTCTGAGTTGGATTTTCCGTGTGTACTTATTATATCAAACGTTCTGACATCACAGAAACTTTCGTTTTAACAAATACTGATCCCAAATACAGAGGTCCCATATTGTCTCATGAGACGTATCTCAAGTCAAGTCAAGTCAGCGAGTCAGTACAGACTGAGAAACGCTGGGGTACTTAGCGTCGTGCGGTCCGGCGGGACAGGTAGTGGTAGAGGGCCTCAAGTGAGTCTGAGTGTAGGTAACTCAGCCACTACGGTAGGTCGGTAGAGTAGGAGACAGCAGGGGAAGAGGAGGACGGGTGTTAGGGAGGGTCGTAGTCTCAGAAAGGGTTACTCAGTTGAGAAGCGTACTCCACCGGTTTCATGACCTCGAAGTCGAAATCGTAGTAAGGAAGGTATCTTTAGGGTCCCGACTAGAGGAAGTCTTACCTGACCAACCTAGAGGAACGTCAGGTTCCCTGAGAGTTCTCAGAAGAGGTTGTGGTGTCAAGTTTTCGTAGTTAAGAAGCCCTAAGTCGGAAGAAGTGTCAGGTTGAGAGTATAGGTATGTACTGGTATCTTTTTTGGTATCGGAACTGATCTGCCTGGAATCAACCGTTTCATTACAGAGACGAAAACTTATATGATAGATCCAACCAGTATTGAAAAGAGGGTTCCTCATTCGCAGAAAATTAAAGTACCGACGTCAGTGGTAGACGTCACTAAGACTTCGGGTTTTTTTATTTCAGACTGTGACAAAGGGGTAGATAAAGGGTACTTCACTACCCTGGTCTACGGCACTAGAAGCAAAAGACTTACAACTCGAAATTCGGTTAAAAAAGGGAGAGGAGAAAGCGAAAGTAGTTCTCCGAAAAATCGAGGTTAAGTGAAAGACGGTATTCCCACCACAGTAGACGTATAGACTCCAATAACTATAAAGAGGACCGTTAGAACTAAGGTCGAACACGAAGAAGGTCAGGTCGCAAAGAGTACTACATGAGACGTATATTCAATTTATTCGTCCCACTATTATATGTTGGAACTGCATGAGGAAAAGGATAAACCTTGGTCAGACAACAAGGTACAGGTCAAGATTGACAACGAAGGACTGGACGTATGTCTATTCAAATCTTCTACGACCACAATCAATTGACTTGTCTTTAAAATTTATCATATCATTAAGATTTGTGCATCCGTAAGGAGACAAGAAATTTTGGGACATAAGTTATTCGTTTCTATATTTGTCTTATGTCTTACAAATACGTAGAAATAAATCAAAAGTTTACAAAGACCTTCCTTAACACTAATTAGGTTTTTCGTAGTAAATCTCCGTACTTACATGACAATTACTCGTAAAGGTTTTTCTTTTTGTTATACTAGTCCGATCCCCTGTGTAAAAGTTTAATACCTCTTGTTTAATTTACGATAGTGTAATAGTGTATGGTATATGAGGATATAGTATATTATACCATAGTATCTCTGTTTTTACTTTTATTCCTTTGGCTCGTTGACGTTCTTTGAGCCACCAAATCCACGCGAAATTTTTCAGGGCGACAAGATTTTGGAGTTTACATGTGTTTTCTTGTTTTCGGTCTCCTTCGAAGTGGGTGTGACTCTAGTCCTTTGTGGAGACCATAGCATGATGGTCGGGGATTCTGAAATAAGATCTATAGTTTGTCAATCCCATTTATCTTTATTCTACGGTCTTTATGTGTCCCGACGTCTCCATGTTTCCCGTATAGTTTAGTATCCGTCCCTCACCTCCTGCAAACCTTGTTGGAGTGATTAGAGGAGGTCGAATCATAGGGCCTCAAGAAGAAACAAGAAACTAGTAAGGAAATCTTGAGGACAGACAAAGTTCGTACAAAGACTCCCACAATTACTATCCAAAGTTTTTTAACAGGAGTTCAGTTCTTAGCAAGACCAAGTTGGAGTTTTCGAATCGTCAGAGAACTACACTTTTGTTTGTCCTTCACAAGGCGTATCCAGGACGAGGGAGTGGACGGTATCTGATGTCACCCTGTTTCTCTCGGAGAGGAGTCAAGTCAAGTCGGCGAGTCAGCACAGGCTGAGAAACGTTGGGGTACCTGACGTCGTACGGTCTGGAGGGACAGGTAGTGGTTGAGGGCCTCGAATGAGTTCGAGTCCAGGTATCTCAGCCACTACGGTAGGTTGGTAGAGTAGGAGACAGCAGGAGAAGAGAAGGGCGGTAGTTAGAAAGGATCGCAGTCCCAGAAAAGGTTACCCAACCAAGAAGCGTAGTCCACCGGTCTCATAACCTCAAAGTCGAAGTCGCAATCAGGAAGGTTACTTTGTTTGACCCGTCTCACAGACCACCGAGTCACCATTTCTTAGACGGACGGTCACGTCCTCTGTACCCAAACTAGGGACCAGACCCATCTAGGATGTACGACTAGGACCTTTTTTTCAGTTGACAGAAGTTTCCTGTTATTATCTTAGATCACAGAGATGTTATGGGTCATAAGTCATTTTGTAGTTCTGTGTGTTTTATCTTCTTACACAAGGTGTCGGTTTCTTTCGTTAATCTTTGACTGGAGATCCAGTGAAATACAACAATAATAACAACGAAATTACCGAACAGGAAATTCTTTGGTGACACTATCCGACGCAAAATTGGAAAGGTTTTACAGGAGTAGGATTAGGGGTCTTGGACATCTGTAAATGGATGCACGAATCAACACAGACTGAAACACTGGGTACCTACCATCGGGTGGTCCGAGGAGACAAGTACCCTAAGAGGTTCGTTCTTATGACCTCACTCAACGGTAAAGGAAGAGGTCCCCTAGAAGGACTGGGTCCCTAGTTTGGACCCAGTGGACGTAACGTCCACCTAAGAAATGGGAGACTCGGTGGTCCTTTCGGGTTTTATGTCCACCTTCCCACACCCTAGAATCAAGGGACTGGTCCCTAGTTTGGGACCGGGGGACGTAACCCTCGTACCTGAGAATTGGTGACCTGGTGGTCCTTTCAGGGTTTGTACAATGAAATGTATCTTTTTATCTGAAACGTCCACCCTAAATTACTGTCTAAAACTTTACTTCTTTAATGGGACTTAATAGACGTCTTAACGTTCTCAATGTCATTTTACTTCAGTCCTCTCAGTCTGAGTCTCTACCCTCTATAAGTGTATCTTCAGGTTCAGTGTCTCTAAACTTCTACTGTGTGACAACCAAAACTGCTCCTTCCTCCCCGGTACTCGGGTCCTTACGTCCACCACATATACTCGACCTTGTACGTTTTCGGGAAGATCTCGAGGGTCTTCATTCCGTCCTGACGGTTGAGGGACTGTAGTCAGGTCACTTTGAACCAAGTCTAAAGACCGGAGGTTTCTGTCAACAACAAGTCAGAGAGTCAGTTCACGTTGAGGAACACTGGGGTACCTGACGTCGTGTGGTCCAAAGGGACAGGAAGGGGTAGAGGGCCCCAAACGAGGGTGATTTTCTCTCATCCAAACACAACAAACTTCGGTGGTTTAAATAGTATTGACAAAGTCGTAGGTCCCCTTTCCCTATGTTCGGTCTACGACCTAAATTATCTGTTACTACAATTTCGTCGACAAATTTGTACGAATTTCTCAATTTCTTTTTTATATAAATAAGTCACTTACTGTGGTCACATTGAAAGTCTCTCGTTACCTCTAGTTGTCTTTAAAATATTAACTTTTCATTTTATTGACTTTATTTTTGGAGAGTCCTTTCGGAGAGACTAAGAAAGTGTCCGTTAAAGTAAGTAAGTTAGTTTTTATTTATCTGTACGTTCCTCTGTCTTGGTACACCAATTATTTTTACTCCTTCTATCGTCAGTTACCTTCGTCTAGGTTTCCATTAGGTCTATACCTTTCTATTCTTGAAATTTTATTGACACTAATAAGTCAAGATCTTTTGTGCCCCTTTCCTCCTGTTTTATCTAATTTCCTGTTTCTTTAAGTGACTGTACCATCTCAAGTAATTTTCTTTGTTTACATGTAGGATATTTACTTTTTCTATATCATAGACCATAATCTTTAAGTTATCTATACGAATTATCGTTCAACGTATCTTATGTTCCGTGCTAGTTATCTTTTATAAGTCTGTCTTCGTTTTGTTTCCTTTATCTTGACTTTTTTTTTTTTTCGTGGTCACACATGATCCTATATTAAAGAAGGACCCTTGAGTCATTGTCTTCACCGAGAGTGGGAAGTCAGTAAAAATGGAATAACGAGAAGATAGTAAACTCGATTAACATATTGTAGTCTATCTAACATAACTTACCACGACCCATCTTAAATTCTTATTTTAATATTGTCCTTTATTACAAACTGGGATTCACAATGTACCGGAACATCAATACTTACTACAGAATAAGACGAGGAATTCCCCTTTTGTTTAACCGGAGGTGACCGGGTTTTCCTATGGGTTTCCGTTATTCCACCCAAACCTCCTTTTTGGACCGTCGTCATTCTTGCGAGAATGACTACTGGAGGAAGGGGTTCCCGCGTCAAGGATGGGATACCTAGTGTCCATACCGACACTATCATTTGGAGTTTCTCAATTGTTTTTAGATAGAGTATCTTTCGGTATTAAGTTTCTCTGTGTACGTGGGGTTATAAGAGACTTCGTTGTAAATGTTATCGTTCCTGTACCTTCGTCGATCTACAGGTAGTTACCTCTTTACCTACTTCTTCTACACCATGCATATGTGTTGTCTTACAATGAGTCGGTGTTTTTCCTTACTTCAACTCAGTGATCATCTCTGCACCTGCCTCACAGTATGTCTCACTTCACTCAGTCTTTCTCCTTTTGTTATAGCACAAAATTATGAATGTCGGTCTTAGATCTTTTTAACACATCTACCAGAATAAACGTTTTGTCTTTATCTTTGTGTCTGGATCTCTTGTATACAAACCTAAGGTTCCTCACCCCCTTTCCGACACTACTTAATCCTCCAACCCTGACTGTATATATGCGATAACTACCGGGTCCCTTAGGATCAGTCACGAGACGCCACTGGATTTACCCTTCCTTCAAGGTTTTTCTCCCCTGTATACATATGTATATCGACCGAGTGAACCGACACGTCATCTTTGGTTGTGTTATAATATTTCGTTAACATGAGGTATTTCGAATTTTAAGTACTAGTAGTTTTTTTTACAAGAGTATACTTTCTCTTTAAGATAGTTGTGAATGTGAGAGAACCTCCTTTATGACCTCTCCTTCGAAGGTATAGAGAAAAATAAGGAAGGAGTACAGAAAGGTGTCCACGTCCTTATCGATTTGGACTAGTCACTCTCTACACAAGTCTCACCTTCCCCATTTCCGTCAACTCCGTAGTTTCTAGAAATGTCCTTTCGGTACTGATTGTTTTTGTCCTCTTACAAACTTACAATTTCATTGGTACCACTTTCCGGGTCACCTAATACTGTTGTTATTCGTTACTGGTCCTTTGATCAAAATACTAGCTTCCTAGTACGACCATGTAGGACTTTGGGACGAGCTAGTGGTGTAATGTTCTATCAGTCTGTAGTGTGTGGAGGAGACCACCTAATCTCGCAGACTTTTTCTTTCCTTTCTTCCTGAAGGGACCAAGTCGTCAATTCTTAGACGGAACGTCACGTTCCCTACACCCGAACTAGGGATCGACCCCTTGATGCTAGGGTGTACGACACCCCCGTAGATTCGGACGGGGAGTTGACCTCTAAGGTACGTGGTGTTACTTTCTAGGACTTACGACATTGACTCTAGGCTACGTTTATTTATTTATCTACAACAAAAATTTTTCATCTTCTCCCTTTCTCTCTTCCTCCCTCCTTCACTTCCTTCCTTCGTCCCACCCTCCCTCCCTTCTTGCTTGGACATGGATTCGGATGGAGATCGAGACGGAAGGTTGAATTTATGTTCCGCAGCTCCTGACGACTATTTATTGTTTTTCCTCAAGTTTGTTAGTTTAAGTGTTACACCTTTTAAAGACTCTTGTTTACTGTCCTGAGTAAGTATTTATTTCCCTCTCCAGTGAGATTATCTGATTTTCTTTAAATCGTCTATAGAGTTGGGTCACATTGTGTATGTGGACCAAGCCTTGGACTAAACCCTGTTTTTTCTTTTTTGATACTTTCCTGTGTAAACTCCGTTGATCCCCTCTCTTTTATACCTAGTCTATAATCTATTACACTTCCCTAGTAAAAAATAAGACAAAACCATAGTGTACAAAACTTGCTCTAGTTACACCTTCTTAAATAACCACTTTCACTTCAGTGAGTCAGCACAGACTGAGAAACGCTGGGGTACCTGACATCAGGTGGTCCGAGGAGGTAGGTACTCAAAAGGTCCGTTCTCTTGACCTCACCCAACGGTAAAGGAAGAGGTCCCCTAGAAGGACTGGGTCCCTAGCTTGGACCCAGAGGGTGTAACGCCCGTCTGTGAAATGACAGACTCGGTGGTCTCTTAGGATGATACAAAAGATCCTAATCGACAACCTACAAGATCTTTTTTTTTTTTTTTAGATACCCTTTCCTATGTACTTTATTCCTACCATCTAACGACTAAGAACTACTTTAATTCCGTACCGATACACTCCAGTGAACGATTAAAGAGATTAAAAACACTAATAAACTTCGGAATGGACCACCACGATAACCATTTCTTGGACGGACGGTTCCGGCCTCTACGTTCTCTGTACCCAAACTAGGGACCCAACCCTTTTAGGGGACCTCTTCCTTTATCGTTGGGTGAGGTCATAAGAACGGACCTTTTAAGGTACCTGTTCTTCGGACCACACGATGTCAGGTTGAGTGTTTCTCAACCTGTCCTGACTTGTGTGTGAGTATGTACAATTTCTACTTCACCTCCCCAATGACAGAGGACTCAAGTCTCGTCCACACAGACCTACGTCTAAGGCCAGGGATCCGACACCCTTCTGGTCGGTCGAGGGAAGGACCGTCTGTCGGTCTCGAGACGACAAAACAAGAATGGGAAAGAGACGGATGTTGACCCTCTTGACCCGTTTCCCGTAAGGCCAGGGTAAGGTCAGAGTCTTCATAGTAGTTAGAGAAAAAACCGAAGTCAAGGTTTGACGTAGGAGACCGTGTTAAACACGTGTTACGAAATGAACCCTTTTCTCTTCACTGGGAAACTTAGATTAAATCGATCCTAGTAACACTAATGTAAGATAGTCGTCTTGGGACCTCCCGTCTCTCAGTAGACATGGACTGGGTGCTGACGTCCCTTGGCCAGTCTATTCTGTTACTGTCTTGACGACTTAGTTCGCTTCCTTAAGACTCCTATTTCCTTTTCCTACGTACAAGGAGTCGATTCCAGTTGATCAGCCCCATTATTTCTACAATTTTTAGACTCTTTCACCCTAACTCTCAACCGAGTTCAGGGATTCTCTCGTCTTATTCCTGGTTTCTGTGTCACCCTCCTTAGCCGTAGTCTTTCTCTCTACTAAACAAGACATGTAGGCACCCTTCTTCCTTTTCCTATTTTCTTCGATGCCATTGTTCAACTCTAACTCTACTTCCTTCCTCTGACCCCACTTAAAAGAGACCACCCACTTTGGAAACCTTATTCTTTATCTTTCCGTTCCCCGAACTCTGGTCTCGATCTTATTGTTACTGTCATCTTTCCGACTCGATAGACCAGTGCGAAACCACTACCGGGTCCTCTCCTCGATGAATAGGGACCCACCCCCAACACCCCTCCTGTCTATGACTCGAAGGTCCAAGGGTCTCCTGTAAACTTGTGTTGAGTTCGAAGGGTTTACCGTGTCACCATTTCTTCGACGGACGGTCATGTCCTCTATACCCAAACTAGGGACCCAACCCTTCTAGGGGACGTCTTCCTTTACCGTCGGGCGAGGTCACACGAACGGACCTCTTAGGGTACCTGTCTCCTCGGACCGTCCGATGTGGGGTACCCCACAGTTTTCTTCGTCTGTGCTGTCGTTGATTTGTCGTCGTCGTTGTTGCTTTTAGTGTGTCACACCGATGAGTCCGCCCGTTCAGCCCGGAGCTCACTTTCCCGAAAAACTTTTTTAGAACGACCTCATATCAACGAAATGTCACGATCCAATCAAAGATGACGTGTCGTTTCACTCGGTTGATACTCATATGTATATCAGGGAGAACAAACCTAAGGCAGGGTAAATCCGGTGGCAACTCGTACCTCATCTCAAGGGCCACGACATGTCGTACAAGAGGAATGAATCGGTAAAGTACTTTTCACTTTCACCCCAGCGTTTCTCAGCCCGTGTTCAACCGAAATTTCACAGGTTGAGAAACGTCGGGGTACCTGACCTCGGATGCTCCGAGGAGGCGGGTACCTTAAAAGGTCCGTTCTCATGACCTCACCCCACGGTAAAGGAAGAGGTCGCCTACAAGAGTTGGGTCCCTAGTTTGGGACCAGAAGGCGTAACGTCCCTCTGTGAAATGGTAGACTCGGTGGTCCCTTCGGGGACGGATAAGGTATGTGTCGTAGTCATCACGTATATACAGCTAGGGTCAGACTAAGTAGGGTGGAGGGAGAGGGGGCGGGATATGGAAACAAGAGGTAAAGACACAGAGGTAGACGAAACGTTCATTCTAGCAGATATGGTTTAAAAAAAAAAGTCTAAGGTACACAATTATATGTCATAAACAAAAAGAGGAAGACTGAATGAAGTGAGACATACTATCAGAGATCCAGGTAAGTGCAGAGATGTTTACTGGGTCAAAGCAAGGAAAAACACCGACTCACTATAAGGCACCGTATATACATGGTGTAAAGAGGTAGGTAAGAAGATAACTACATGTAAATTTCACTGACTTCACTTCAGAGAGTCAGTACAGGTTGAGAACCGCTGGGGCACCTGACATCGGATAGTCCGAGGAGGCAGGTACCCTAAAAGGTCCGTTCTCATGACCTCACCCCACGGTAAAGGAAGAGGTCCTCTAGCAGGGTTGGGTCCCTAACTTGGGGCCAGAGAGTGTACCATTTGTAACATCCGTCTGCGAAATGGCAGAGTCGGTGGTCCCTTCTAGTGTAAATCCAACGAAGGTTTAGGATCGATAACATTTAGCGAGGTGCACCATAAATATTTTGTTGTTGTTGGGTTCTATCCTGACGTTCAAAGATGACAACTCCGGGACTCAAACTAGGACCAGTCCTTTGATTCTAGGGTTTTCGGGTCCTCTTCTGTCGAGTCTTCCAAGACACGTCTCTCCGTGGTAGTAGGTCCCTTCAAACGTCTCGACGACCGGAAGGAGAAAGAGGGGATGAACGGACCTCACAGGGTTATTCGTAGGAGTGAATCCAGACTCTGTCTACCGTTCAAGATCTTCTAGGGCTTTTAGTGTTTCACAAGGATACTATGTGAGACGAAACAAATTTAGTAGACGAGGTCGGAATAAGGTATGGACCAAGAATAAAAACATGGTATTTGTACCTCTTGTATTCGAAGTTCATTAATCTTACCACCATTCCGACGTAAAAGTGTCTTTTGATAATAGTCGGATAAGTCACTAAAATTTAATCAAATAATTGACATAGTTGTGTAAATGGTTCCGAAACTCATAGGTCTGATCCGTAAAAGAATTTATAAATGTAAATCACGATTAATTCATGTGTGTTAAGTCTTCAACGAAGTCGGCAATGTTGTCTCTTGTATAAAAGTTGTCTCTGTGTTTTCCATAGATTCCTCTTAGTCACAAAGGATCTTATAAAAGAGTGTCTTTAGTTTTGTTACAAGTCAAGTCAAGGCAAGTCAGTGAGTCAGCACAGGTTGAGAAACGCTGGGGTACTTGACATCGTGTGGTCCGGAGGGACAGGTAGTGGTTGAGGACCTCAAATGGGTTTGAGCACAGGTAACTCAGCCACTACGGTAGGTCGGTAGAGTAGGAGACAACAGGGGAAGATTATGAGTTATATATGTACCCCGAAGGGGCTACCGAGTCGGACGTTTCGTCCTCTGTGTTCTCTAGACCAAAACTAGGGACCCACCCCTTCTAGGGGACCTCCCCCTTTACATATGAGGTCATAACAACGGACTTTTTAGAGTGCCTGTCTCTTCAAACCGGCCGATATAGGTTTCCCTGTGTTTCTCAGTCTATACTGACTTGCTGGTTTTTTTTCTTTTTTATATGTAATACAAAATTTCATGAAGATAATGGGGATTTCACGAAGAAGGAAGAGGTTCTTTACAACTATTAATGATCATGTCGAATTTTTTAAATATTTAAGTTATTCCAAAAAAAAATTAATAATTTTTTTCTAAAACCAGTACCACCCGTCGTGAGTCCTAGAATCAAGGGGTTGGTTCCTAGTTTAAACACGGGGGATGTCACCTTCGTACCTCAGAATTGGTGACTTGGGGGCCTCTTTAGGGAGTTATTGTTAAAAAATTTACTAGATGTTGTTATTTTTGTATTAAGGGGTTTATAGAACGTTCATAAGCAAAGTCGATAAACGTACCTCTAGAAACTTAACAGAGTTCTCATAGTGTGACTCAACAAAATTGGATGTTTTGACTGATTTCGGATCACTTTTGGTGTCAAATCATGAAAGTCTCGTTTAAAACTTTTTTTAAATTTCTGTACTCCAAAAATTTGTCACTTATAATTCTTTATGTGTTTATTCCGAAACTGATCAAATCCACGAGTACTGTTTGTCTGGACTCGTTTTTTTTTTTTTTTCGTTTTTTTTCTTTTACATTCACTCTTGTAACCGAAAGAGAATAGTACCGGAATTTAGATATCGTTCATCCATTTGAAGTTAAATATATATATATATATATATATGATCACCGAGTCACCATTTTTTTTAAACGGACGGTTTCGTCCTCTACGTCCAAACTAGGGACCCAACCCTTCTAGGGGACCTCTTCCTTTACCGTTGGGTGAGGTCATAAGAACGGACCCTAGGGTGCCTGTCTCCTCGGACCACCCTCAAGCACCCCAACGTCTTCTCAGCTTATACTGAATCGTTGATTTGTTTTAGTTGTTATTACACGTTTATACACACATACATTAAAATATATATATATATATATATATATATATATTTCGACCACTCTGATCTACAGGAGGGTCTCCCGGGACTCAAGGGTACCAAGGTTGAGCCGTAGACTTATGAACTGAATATACACACATAGGGTGAGAAAATAGATGGGTTCCCCTCTAGAGTTATTTGTCTAACGTTTCTTAAGTGTCGTCGGGGCGGGACCGAAACCCTATATTACTGGACTCACGTGTTATAACTGACTCTTAAGGTGACTCCCTCTGTCAGACCTGAAGAATCTTCAATAATAATTTCATAGTCGTAAAGTTAAACCGACTCGTGTACCCCACAAAGTTCCCAACAAACTGACTGACTGAAAGAAAGGGACGAGGTCCAGGGGCGGACGAGACGTGGAATGGTACCTCGTCTGCCGGACGACCTTCAACGACGACTGATGGTGCATGTCATTATCCAATGGTTTCCACAAGTCCCGTCGATCGCCAGAGCTTTGCTACATACGAAGTACCTAGACTACGAGTCACCTCGTCGATTACCTTTCGTCCGCTCTAAGCTAGGCTTACTGGGAGTTCTATACCTTCCCGTTTTTCGTATATATTTTGTGCTCTTCGTCGTCTTACCACTCGGACGCACGAAAGACGAAGTCCGTCGACACGCAGACTCCAGGAACGCAATCCCACATCTATTAGTAACATATCGTCTCGCAGTGATAGTGGTTCCCCTCCGTCTTTCACCACCGCCAGTTTTAATCTAACATGGTAAACTACCAGTACTCCAGTAGACTCGACCACTCCAGTTCCGTCCGCCTAGATAACCACGACCACCATCGACACTAGTCCTTCCAGTACCCATACTGCCGGTGGTCGCTGTGCTAGGTGTGGTGGGGTGTCCGGTGGTGCCGGGTAGCGAAAAACACCTGCCTCTTCGTCGAGTACCCCACTTACTACTGTTTCATCGCCTTCTACGACTTCGTCCACTCCTTCTCCTACGACGACATGTCCAACTTCACCTTCGGCTTCGCCTACTTG
Source organism: Capra ibex (assembly GCA_006410555.1). Lineage (NCBI taxonomy): Eukaryota > Metazoa > Chordata > Mammalia > Artiodactyla > Bovidae > Capra > Capra ibex. The sequence continues at coordinate 7,128,393 of SJYO01048061.1, read as the reverse complement.
AACGTGTACTTCAGGGGCTTCTGGGTCACAAGAGGCGGTCGCATCATCACTTAGTCCTTCCCTTCCGACCACTCTATGTCGTCCAGCCATGTCCGGTCCAAGTCGTACTACTGGCACGACGAGGAGGTCCCGGCGTAAACCTTCTACATGCACCTCTACCGATAGTGTAAAGGCCCTTTTGGGTGGTCCTTCTACTACGATATCCATTGTCCCTCCATCACGCAGAACTCACCCTAGAAAAGTAACCACGTTAAAAGTTCTCGTCGACGTATTAGCCCTTTTAGTCTCCGTAAACGTTTTAGTAGATCACCGAGTAAGTACCGACAGAGGAAAGTAGAACGTTCTTCTGTTTCTCTCAAGTCAAACCGTTATGTCTGGCTCTCTTTCATTGAGCGACTATTTCCTTTTATCTTTTGTAATTACCATCCCATTACTTTTGTTACTAGGTGAAAATTTGTTTTTAACGAACTTGTCGGAGTTAACCGGTGAAGAAAGAGAAATTAGAGGTTTCTCTTCTTTAACTTAAAGATTCTTTTACTGAAATTCCGTTCAATGATTTCTGTAGATCGTTGCTATATTTTCAATTTACGACACTCTTAATTTTCCCGAAGGGACCACCGAGTCGACCGGTTCTTAGATGGACGTAACGTCTTCTGGACCCAAGTTTTGGACCCAACTCTTCTAGGGGACCTCTTCCTTTGTCGATAGGTGAGGTCATAAAACCGGACGTCTTAAGGTGTCTGACACAACAAGTACCCTAACGTTTCTCAGTCTGTACTGACTCTCTGAAAGTGAAGTGAAGTATTCTTAATTTTACTTCCTAAACCCACCTTTTGGGGTGTACATCGACACTTTTTGTTGAATCGGTCCGACGATGACCCCGTTCGAGATTCCATAGTGGCAATCTCTGAATGGGTGTTGTTCTAGGTGGTAATTAGTACGTATTCCGATAGATGAAATTTATATCGTCACACGTGTACAGTTAAGACCCGAAAGGACTACCGAGTCACCCATTTCTTAGGTGGACGTTACGTCCTCTGAGTCCAAACTAGGGACCCAACCCTTCTACGGGACCTCCTCCTTTACCGTTGGGTGAGTTCATAAGAACGGACTTTTTAAGGTGTCTGTCACTTCGGACCACCCGATATCAGGTTTCCCAGTGCTTCTCGACCTGTGTTAACTCGCTGACTCGTGGGAGGACTTGTACAGTCAGGGTTTGAGGATTAGCTAGTAGGGGCGGTGGGGTTCCTGGATGACATATTGTGTCTCCTGAGACTTGTTATAAGACATTATTGGACTTACCCTTTTCTTAAACTAATTCTTGTCTTTGTACATATACATGTTGACTTAGTGAATCGGTATGTGGACTTTGATTGTGTTGTAATAATTAGTCGATACGAGGTTATATTTTATTTATAATTTTTTTCTAAGTTAGTGGTTTTGTTTTATTAGTGGGTACTCCGTGAAGTGGTGTCATACTGGAGATTTGAACTGTTTTTCAACTCTTTATAAAGAATAGGAATAAAATGTCTTCTCTGATTTTGACGTTGGATAAGGACTATCGTAGATCACCGTGTCCACCCTAAGCTTGGAGACAAACAGACTGAATTACGTAAGAGAAAGGTTTGACGGAGGGAGACGTGGAGAGAGTCAGTCCTACCGGAATTTACTCCCCACACTATCCTTCACGTTTTCGTACCTTTCTGACTTGTGACCTGTAAAAATTTACATCTACAGTACGTAAGGTTGAACTACACAGACCACCTAAAGTAAAAGTTTAAAGTCGAGAAGGTTGGGTAAATTACATTAAATAAGTACAACACGCACCCCCCTCCCCCCGCGTGGCACAAACTTCCCCTTCTTCCTTGTCGTCAAGGTACGTCCCAATTCTCGATCTGACGTTATTTGGTCTCCCGGACTGGAACTGAGACAAGTCAGTTTCTCTTCAACACACAGGGATTCGTTCAACGAATGTGAGAGGACATGACCCTTCCTCCCCCTCAACATGAGATTGAAAGAAGAAGAACGAATAGTCACAAACGATTTTAAAACTGACACATGAAGTCGTACTACAAGTAAATTTTCTTCTTAATGAATGTTAATCGAATAATAAGTCGACATTTATCGACAACCATTTTACGTAGGTGAATGTATAAATACGTCACGGGTGACACATAATTAATCCGGGAGACGGTCTAGGATCTCTATGGTTTACTTATTGTACGTGTCTACATGTTCGGTGATAGTGTCGGATGAACCCCTCTACCTGTCTCTTTAATAAAATTGTTTCATGTTGAGACGGAGTATCTTGACAGTTATATGGTGGTGGTCGTGGTGGGTTTTTCTATTCTTTTTGTGAACCTGTGGTGACCTGTGTGTTATTCACGAGTTATTTACCATCGATAATTAACGATCCCCGAAGGGACTATCAGTCAACCATTTCTTAGACGGACGTTACGTCCTCTGGGGCCAAACTAAGGACCCATCCCTTCTAGACGACTTCTTCCCTATCCGATGGGTGAGGTCATAAGAACCTAAAGGGAACACCGAATCGACCATTTCTTAGGTGGACGTAACGTCTTCTGGACTCAAGTTAGGGACCCAACCCTTCTAAGGGACCTCTTCGCTTTCCGATGGGTAAGGTCATAAGACCTGTCAGGTACCCCAGTGTTTCTCAGCCTGTACTGACTCACTGAAAGAGTACAATTAACAATTCAGGAAACTATCTACTTATCTTGTTCGACATGTTATCATTACTATATCGTTCCCGAAGGGACCACTGAGTCTACCGTTTCTTAGACGAACGTTACGTCCTCAGGACCCAAGGTAGAGACCAAACCCTTCTAGGGGACCTTTTCCTTTACCGTTGGGTGAGGTCATAAGAACGGACCTCTTAAGACACCTGTCTCCTCGGACCGCTCGATGTCAGATACCCCCGTTTCTCAACCTACGCTGGCTCACCCGTTGTGAAAGTGAAAGTGATATAATGTTGTTTCTTTCCCTAATTGATGGACCCATGTACTGTCCAGTGATTTCCTTGTCGTAAATCCTCCCTTGTAAAGTCGAAAAGTCCTTTGTCCGTTCTCCTCTCCTTCGTAAGATCCGTTTCTTTTGTCGTACACGTTTCCGTGACTCCAGACTGTCTCAAGTTCCCTAAAATTCTCTTTGGAGTCTTATGTACATTTGTAGATAGTGAAAATAAGACTTACTTAACCCCGTTCTTATCGAGTTCCTATCCTTTGGACGGTCTCAACCCCTCCCCTCAACAGTCTTAGGAGTGTGTTCTTCGGTCGCGAGGGACTTTTACTTTCACAATCAGTGAGTCAGCACAGGTCGAGACTGTTGAGGTACCTGACATCGGACAGTTCGAGAAGATAGGTACCCTAAAAGGTCCGTCCTTCTGATCTCACCCATCGGTAAGAGAAGGGGTTTCCTAGAAGGACTGGGTCCCTAACTTGGACACAGAGGACGTAACGTCCGTCTAAGAAATGGTAGACTCGGTGGTCTCTTCGGACTGACGAGGGACCCTGGAACATAAGGACTAGGTTTCACTTACGAAAAGAGGACCAGGTCAGTCAAATGGGAGCCCCTGTTACGATGACCGTCTTGATAGTACCTGTGTCGGGAGCCCCACTATCCTCAGTCTGCGACGACTGGTCGTTCCTACGACGCTCCGGTCTTCTGGTGTCGGACAGGGAACCGGTTTTCGGTATTACGTGAGTACGTGTCTATCTTCCGTCAGTAAATTTAGGGTTTCTTTTGTCAGTCCCTCAGGGGCTTCGTCGTGAAGGACTTTAGACAAGAATCGTTCAGGTCTAAGTTCTGGAGTAGCGGATAGACAGCTGAGGAACTTTCGTCTTTGTTCTTCAGTGGAGGATGGGGCCCCGACTGTGTGTCTCCCGGAGTTATTTGTGTAAACACTTATTTTCTTAGTACTCATTGTAATCGATTTAAAAAGAACATGACTTTTCGATCACATCGTCGTTGACAATAACTTTTTTTCTTTTTTTCAAACCAAGAAAATTACCGAAATTTCATTCCTCGTTTTAATTAAACAGTAACGTTTATTTGGGGACGGTACAATTACCCCGGTAAATTTGGTATTAGTATAGTCCTTTTCCGTCCGACATCCATCTTTGTTGGTGGAGTAACAAAACTTTTTGTTGTCACGTTACACCCTAAATAAATCTCATTGACTGACTCTTTACAGTGGAGGTAGGGAATTTGGAGTGACTTTCTTGCCAAACTCAAATGGTTTGTGCACACTTCAATTCTTGTCCTCCGCTTTTGATCAGCCCTGGTACTTGGTTCATCTTCCTCCGTCAAAGAAAGGAGTAGTCAGGATCTCAGGACACGCTAAGTGTCGACGATGGTCTCGTGGTCTGACGGTGTTTCCTCGGTACAGGTAAGTTTCCTGTAACACCTTATTACGTCAAATAAGGGATGGGAACCGGGGTTGTCACCTAGAGTTAGCATCCCGCCAATGTCTGGTGGATTCCGATAGTCTGAGAGATATTTGATGTCTATTATTAGATAGTTCGAAGTTGTTTTGGTCTATCTATACAAAGTTGATTTGATGTGTCGTATGTTTATTTTCGGTCGTGGTTTCTAAACCCTTAAAAAAAATATTACCTTTTTGGGACAGTAAAATCGGAGATGAAAAGAAAGAGATTTTCACCCTTCTCTAACGTTCCCAAATTCCGATCACCGTCCTACAGTCACAAAACTTTTGTGTGTCGAGTCCTGGAGGTCGGATTCTGGTCGGACGGGTACTTGGAGTCTCTGACCCTGACGTTCAAAAACACCTATTTCTTCCGTCCTGGTCTGTACCACAGATGAGTGTCCCGGCGTATATGACGAAATGTAGGTGCCTCCTGAGAACGGGTGAACCTCCCTTGTTTAGGTCACCCTACTTACTACGCTACACTAAAACGAGTCCATCGACTCTTAAAACGTCATTTGAGGGTAGGTTGGGAGGGGATGGGGGTGTGTGAGGAGACGTCGAGGGGGGTCGTGTGGGACCCAAAAGGATCACGAAAAGATTCCGATTCGATGGTAGGTAAGAGAGGGGGAAAGGGGTTCAACGGTCAACTGGTCCCTCTGTGTCTGAACCTTGGGACCGGGAGAGTGGGTGGGAACCTCAGGAGGTTTTGGGACGTCGACTCCAACGTACACCAATGGTTCTCTTTGGAACCTATGTGGAAAGTAAGTGTTTCCAAGTAGGACCAAAGTGATAGACACACACGCACAGAAATACGATTCAGTGAAGTCAAGTCAAGTCAAGTCAGTGAGTCAGCACAGACTGAGAAACGCTGGGGTACTTAACGTCGTGTGGTCCGGAGGGACAGGTAGTGGTTGAGGGCCTCAAGTGAGTCTAAGTGCAGGTAACTCAGTCACTACGATAGGTCGGTAGAGTAGGAGACAACAGGGGAAGAGGAGGACGGGGGTTAGGGAGGGTCGTAGTCTCGGAAAAGGTTACTCAGTTGAGAAGCGTACTCCACCGGTTTCATGACCTCAAAGTCGAAATCGTAGTAAGGAAGGTTTCTTTAGGGTCCCGAATAGAGGAAGTCTTACCTAACCAACCTAGAGGAACGTCAGGTTCCCTGAGAGTTCTCAGAAGAGGTTGTGGTGTCAAGTTTTCGTAGTTAAGAAATCACGAGTCGGAAGAAGTGTCAGGTTGAGAGTGTAGGTATGTACTGGTGTCCTTATAGGTTGAGAAGCGCTGGTGTACCTGCCCGAGGAGACAGGTACCCTAAGAGGTCCGTCCTTATGACCTCACCCAACGATAAAGGAGGAGACCCCCGAGAAGGGTTGGGTCCCTAGCTTGGACTCAGAGAGCACAGAGGACGTAATCGTCCGCCCAAGAAATGGTGATCGCGGTGGACCCTTCGGGGTCAAAGGAGTAGATGTATAAATAATTGATCAACTTGAAACTTGATCACCTTTTGTCTGGTTGAGAATCGAGAGAAAACACTACTCCCACTTACAACAGGCGGGACCTGGGACTTCCTTGGGGGAGAGGGGTTGAGAAGGGTGTTTGGGTTTTAAAGTCTGTTCTTAGACGTTCAGGTCGTGGGACTCCTGGGAGTCCAGGACGGTACGACTACGGTTTCTACGCTAAAATCGATAAATTAGTAGCTATAAAAGGTTAATTTCTTTTAAGTACCTTTACGGGTATTTCTGTGTGTGTTCAAAACGTATGTTAGACCTCCAAATCTCTAACATAATCAAGCGAATTAGATATCGTTCCTTTCTTTTGTTCTATATTATTTTCGTAAAGTCCCCCTTTACACAAAAAGGGGAACAAACACCATCCCAACCGGTCTGTCGTAGAAACCTGAAACAATTGTGGTATTTCGGGTCTTTGTATGTCACACTCGATTCTTCCGTAGGCCTCGGCTCTTCGTTACCTACAGTCTCTCCTTGAGTTACGGGGGTCTCAGGGGTGCGAACCAGACCTTTTCCCATTCTCTCCTTTGGGTGTCAGTCCTTGAAGACGTCCAGAGGGACTCTGCTTAGAGGCCGGTAAGATCGAAATTGACAGGGGTCCACGCAGGGAGGAGGTATGGTGTTGCGCCCTAGATGTGGATGCCAATTCAACCCCCGGGCCCTGAGGGTGAAAAAGACCCAGGACGTCGTCTCTAACCGGGCCTCCGAGACAAGGGAGACCCACTCCCGTAGGGCGTAGGGTCCAGGGGTAAGGGCCTACTCGCGGCCAAGGGGGGTGTGGGCCGAGGGAGGGCGGGGCTCGGGTCGAGTGGACCATGGGGTCTGCGCCGGCGGCACGCGGGGTCACCGCCCTGCCAGGGGCGCCTCCGTGCGCGCGGCGGGGGCGGGGAGGGTGGCGCCCTCGGGCGCGGCGTTCACGCGCGGGTCCAGGGCGGGTCGGGCGGCGCCTGTCGTGGGAGCCAGTAGGTGAAAGTACGCGTTGCGCCCCTGTAGTCGAAGACGAGGGCCCCTAGAGACCTGGAGGAGGTGCGGATAAAATGCGCTTTGACGGGTCTCCCTCATAAATGTTCCCTCGTTTGTGTCGGAAAAGTATGACAAACATGACATCCGAGGGCCTCATCTGTAGGGCCATACCTCAAGCACTACCTGTCCTTTCGGACCGCACGACGTCAGGTATCCCAGTGTTTCTCAGCCTGTCCTGACTCGCTGACTTGACTTGACTTGTCTTTGCATCGGACCGTCCTCCCAAGAGCGGGGTCTAGGTAACATTCTTTTTCTAATGATCTTCGAAAGGGTTCGTTTTCTACGAACCCGTAAAAGGGAACCACTAGTCTTACAGGACCATTTCTCCTTTACCGAATTACCCTAATAAATTTTTGTCCAAAACCCAGGATCTTTAAATCCACACCTTTCCTGTAAATGTTCATAGGTCAGGATCCTCATATGTGTCGACGTCAACGACACCTTTTATCGTACTACCAAAGAGTTTTTTTAATTTTTATTTTACTGGTGCACTAGGTCGTCAAGGTAAGACCTATATAAGGGGTTTCTTAGTTTTTATCTCAAAGTTTCTCTATACCCATGTGTGTGCAAGTATCGTCGTAATAAATGTCATCGGTTTTACACCTTCGTCGAGTTTACAGGTGTCCTCGTATCTACCTATTCGTTTTTCATCATACACGTATGTTCCCTGAGAATAAGTCCGAGTCTCTCCTTCCTTTAAGACTGTGTACGATGTTGTACCTAGTTGGAACGCCTGTAATGTAAGTCACTTTATACGGTCAGAGCTATGCTATTTACATCATACTAAGACGAATGTACTCTACAAATCTTATCAGGTTAGGTATCTCTGTCTTTTACAGTTATGTTACCACCAACGGTCCCCGACCTTCATCTTCCCTACCCTACACAAACAAATTACGCATGTCTCAAGTCAAAACTTTCTACTCTTGTCAAGACCTCCACCCGGCCCGATTACCATCGTGCTGTTACACTTATATAAACCACAGGGAGTTGGTATGTGAACTTTCACCAATTCTATCATTTAAAATACAGTATACATAAAATGGTGTTAAAAATTTTAAGACAAATTTTTGGGGGTAAAAATACCAGAGACAAATGTTTCCTCTATTGGTTCTTAATCTCTCCCGGTTCACTGTTCGGACTCTTGCTCCGGTCCCTCCGGACTCAATTTGGTTCCGTAGTCAAGAGACAAGACTGACGTGACACGACCCTCATCGACCCGTAAACGACCCTCGGTAACAAGAGAGTCTATAGTTACACGATCCTGAAGGAACTGGAGGGCACTAATTCTGAGGTTCGAAAGTTACGACCCCTCATCCAAATTAGGGACCACCATCTTGATTCTAGGGTGTACAACAACAACCAACGGTTGAGCACAGGTTGAGAAACCTCTGGGGAACCTCACATCCGACGGCCCGAGGAGACAGGCACCCTAAAAGGTCCGTTCTCATGAAATCACCCAACGGTAACGGAAGAGGTTCCCTAGGAGGGCGTGGTCCCTAGCTTGGGCACACAGGACGTGACCGTCCGTCTAAGGAATGGCGACTCGGTGGACCCTTTAGACATTCTAGGGTACGTGACGTACCCGTTTTCTTTTTCTAGTACACGTCATTGGGTTGTGAGGTTTAACCAAGGTAGTTCTTCTACTAAAATGTTCGTTAACAGAAAAATAGAAAATTACAATAGATATTTATAAAGAAGAATGATGTTGAACTTTAGGAGTTCTTGTTTCATCAGTAACGTTCCTTTTATCTTTTATTTTATGATTGGTTATCTGGAATTTGTAGAGACTGATTTCTGTTATGATGTTAAGTGTATAAAACTTTCGTTGAACGGAACCTGTCTGTTGCAATGATTAAATCTGATACAAAATTTGAATTTTAAACCCTAGAACTTCATCAGAAAACGATTGGGTTTCAGTTTCTGAGTATATACCCATTTTCAGTTGAAGGGAAATTTTGACCAGAGAACGGGTGTAAGTCTTTACACAAAAGGAGAAATTTTACTCGTGGGTCATCTTGTCCTAAGGTCGTAAATCTCAGCGTCGATAAACTTGTCATATCCATGGTGGACGTGACGTGACGTTAACGAGGAGACTTTGTCCCGTACCTCAAATCGAGGTGTTATTGCCCCATTGAGTCTCAAAGAGACCAATCCTTCGTGACTGTAGAATTTCGTGGGACGAGGTTTTTCGGCATACTCTGAGATGTCTCTTCCGCCTAAGTTCATCGTAGGAGGTTTCCGTTCTCCTTCCTCCTGATTACATGATTATGTCCAATGTTGATCAGGGGGCCGAAGGTACCACCGAGTCTGCTATTTCTTACGTCCTCTACACCCAAGTCAGGGACCCAACCCTTCTAGGGGATCTCATTCTTCACCGTTGGGTGAGGTCATAAGAACGGACCCCTTAAGGTGCCTGTCTTCTCAGACCGTTCGATGTCAGGAACCCCAGTGTTCTCAGTCTGTACTGAATCACTGATTTGTGCGTACGTGTCGATCAGAGGATAAGTCTCACTTCACTCTTTTCTTGTTGTAACTGGGATGTCAAAGTGAGAGGGGACCAATAGTAAGGGGTAGTAAGGGTTAGTAAACATAATGGCTAGAGACAAGATAAGACATAAGACTACGAAACTGTGGACCCTGAAACAGTTGGTCCCTCTCTGACGGAGAGGGTCTCAACCGGTTAAAGATATTATTTGAGTAGGTTCTCATATGAAAAAAAAAAATTACCTCATATTAGTGAAATGTTACAACAATCAAAGACGGTATGTTGTTTCACTCAGTCGATATACACCTGTATATAGGTGTAGGAGAATCGGCCGGGAGGAAGGGTAGGGTAGGGAGATTCAGTAGTACCTCGTGGATTGACTCGAGGGACACGATATCTCGTCGAAGGGTGACCATAGACAAAGTGTGCACTTTCATTTATGCAGTTAGGATTAGAGGGTCAAGTAGGGTGCGAGTGGAAGGGGCGGTACAGTATGCAGACAGCAGACTCAGACGCAGAGACGAGGACGAGACACTTATCTAGTAGTACAAGGTAAAAAGATCTAAAGTGCATGTACGTAATTATACACTATAATCTACGGGTAGTTGTCTCCTTACCCATTTCTTCGACACCATGCATATATGTTACCTTATAACGAGTCGGTATTTTTTCCTTACCTTAACCCAGTGAATGTCTCTACACCCACCCGGGTCTTAGACAGTATGTCTCTCTTCATTTAACTCTCACATGACAGTTTACGTGTGACTTGTTATGTCTCGAGTGGAAGGAATGACCCGAGAGTGTGCGACCGGGTGGTAGGGATTATTAGACTCCTGGTTCATGGTCTGATTGATCCCAAACGGGGTTACGGTGTCTCGGGTGACTTTAATCGATTGATCGGTCAGCATTCGGACTAAGGGGTGGAACGGACCAGAAAAGGTGTCTTCGGTGTTATTTCCGAGGAGAAATAACAACGGGGAGAAGAAGATGGAGGACTGGCCTTGACCACGAGAGGATACACTGGAGGGCTCCACCTCTCACGGGGAGGAGAACTCTAGACACTCACATTGTGTGACAGAAAGGTTACCGTCAACAGGCGACCACACAACCAAAGTGGTGGTGACTTACCATCATTTCGGATATATAGACTTCGGGACAAATGACCGGAACAGTCCGAGAAGACATTGAGACCGGTGTCATACTATGCAGAACCATCCTATCGTCATGAAACTGCTTCACTTAACAGACCTAATAAAAAGAATCTTTTACCAATTGAAAAAAAATCACGGAAATTTTACCTAACGAGCCATTTCTACGTAACAAATTTACTTCGTTCCAAAACTAGACATAAGATGATCCGTTGATTAAGTCGATCGTCACGGAAGGTCTAAGGATGTTATAAAGAAGTTACTCCTCCTTCTGTAATACCATGTCGACTCTCAGTGTCTTTAAACTCCGGAGTTACCATCACAAACCTTTCGTTGAGATAATCGACTCTCCCCTTTAAGGGAGGGATCCAAAGGTAGATCCTGTTCGTCTCCAACCTGTTTAGTGAGAGGTTCCACCCAAGGTCTAATTTCCCGAGAATGACACTTTTGAATTCTCTTTGAGCTTCGAATCAAAGAATCTTCTCATCCATATTATGACGACACCGTTTCACTCAGGGGACGATACGACGAAAATAAAAATAAAGAAAAATTTTATTTAATTTTTTATTTTATTTAAACCTCATATCAAGTCAAGTCAAGTCAACGAGTCAGTACAGGCTGAGAGACACTGGGGGTACCTGACGTCGTGCGGTCCGGATGGACAGGCAGCATTTGAGGGTCTCAAATGAGTCTGAGTGCAGGTGACTCAGTCACTACGGTAGGTCGGTAGAGTAGGAGACACGAGGGGAAGAGGAGGACGGAAGTTAGAAGGGGTCGTAGTCACTGAGGAACCTTTTCCTCAGAAGAAGCGTAGTCCACCGGTTTCATAACCTCAAAGTCGAAGTCGTAGTCAGGAAGGTTATTTATAAGTCCTGACTAAAGGAAATCCTACCTGACCAACCTAGAGGAACGATAGGTTCCCTGAGAGTTCTCAGAAGAAGTTGTGGTGTCAAGTTCTCGTAGTTAAGAAACCGCGAGTCGAAAGAAATATCAGGTTGACGGTGTAAGTATGTACTGATGACCTTTTTTGTATCGAAACTGATCTACCTGGAAACAACCGTTTCATTATAGACAACAAATTATACGACAGATCCAACCAGTATTGAAAAGAAGGTTCCTCATTCACAGAAAATTAAAGTACCGAAGTCAGTGGTATACGTCACTAAAACCTCGGGTGGCTTTTATTTCAGACAGTGACAAAGGTGATGGAGAGGTAGATAAACGGTACTTCACTACCCTGGTCTACGGTACTAGAATCAAAAGACTTACAACTCGGGGTGCAGTTGAAAAAGTGAAAGGGGAAAGTGACAGTAGTTCTCCGAAAAATCAAGGAGAAGTGAAAGACGGTATTCCCACCACAGTAGACGTATAGACTCCAACAACTATAAAGAGGGTCGATAGAACTAAGGTCGAACACGAAGAAGGTCGGGTCGCAAAGAGTACTACATGAGGCGTATATTCAATTTATTCGTCCCACTGTTATATGTCGACGAAACGTTACAACACAATCAAAGACGACAAGTCGTTTCACTTAGTCGATGTTCATATGTATATAGGGAAGGGAGGACTCGGAGGGAGGATGGGGACGATACGAAGATACACTTGTGAGAAACTACTAAAATTTTACAAAAGTTTTACCACAAAAGAAACTTTTCTCCGAGAAGACCCCAATCTCTCGACAATCCTTTCTCTAACTGCTCTAACAGGTAGGACTCTAGGTTTAGGTCACATTAGACCCTCTGTCGTGCGTAGAAGATCCACCTGTTTCTCGACCCGTGATCGTCTCGGTCTCACCTACCCGTGTCGATTCCTACCCTATGAATGAGGTGGTCATTACGTCCTCAGAGTCCCCCGAGTCAACGGTAGGGACCCAACCCTTATAGGGGATCTCCCCTTTACCGTTGGGTTGGGTGAGGTCGTAAGAACGGACCTCCTAGGCTACCTGTCTCCCGATAGGGATGTCAGGAATCCCAGCGTCTCAGTCTGCGCCGACTTCACTGAATCGTACGCACATGTACCACTGGTCACCTTCGTCCCTCTGTACGTCTAACCTCTGATTTCTTTTACACCATATCTTTTCGGTACGGGGTGCGGGAGTATAGGAGACGAATCGAGGAGAGACTTCATGGATCTATTATCATAAACTACGTCTAAAGGACTCAACAAAACGTCCACAATTTTAGGGGAAGAAAAGGTTGTTTACCTTCTCCAATTGATAGACTGGATCTAATGTATGGGGGTCCTGAGGACCTCGAATTCCTGACTATTATAACTGGGGACACTGTGGTGGGACGACGGCGTGGTAGTCGGTTAGTCTCTAAACACGTGTTCGACCAGTGTCTAGGACGCTGGGGAGGAGGGAGTGAACCGAAAATTTTCACGAAACTCCTCAGGAAGCCCCAGAAAATCCCGCAATCAATGGGTAGAGAAACGTGTCACAACGCTATTTGGAAAGAGACGAGGTTTGAGGCTACAACGTCAAACAAACCAGTGACACACGAGACCGTTTGCTTGAACGTAATTGTTTTGGTAGTAGTTCCCTTTCTCGAGAAACCTAAACGACCACCTCCCGGTGGACGAACCTTGTGGGAAGGGTAGGGTAGAAAGACCGAACTTAAAATCTTAAAGAAGTTCTGAATAGTTTTGTGATCAGATACCAATATAAAAGGGTCTTCGCAAAGGAGAAGAGACTTATGAATGACATGAACATCAGACTTGGTACGTCAGGTCGTAAATAAGTGAAACTTTGACAATTATCTTAATATTCCCGAAGGGACCACCGAGTCTAATTGCATTTCTTAGGTGGACGTTACGTCCTCTGGGTCTAAGCTAGGGACCCAACCCTACTAAGGGACTTCTTCCCTTACCGTTGGGTGAGGTCTAAGGACCTCTTAGGGTACCTGTCTCCTGGGACCGTCCGATACCGGGTACTCCAGCGTCTCAGTCTGTACCGCCTCACTGACTCATTTGTGTTTCTAAAATTTTAAACTCAGAATGGATTAGTCGTTTTGATTGACATAGGGCTCTCTCTCCTCAAATATCAGAGGAGAAACTTTGAATGCCTCGGTAGCTAGGCATGTGCCATCCGATAATGCTGACGGATGACAACAACCCGTTAATAGAGATATTGGTATTTAGACCAAGGAGTAAACCAGAAATAACAACAAGTCAGTGATTCAGTACAGGCCGAAAACGTTACTACGGTAGGTTGGTAGAGTAGGAGACAGTGGGAGAAGAGGAAGACGGGAGTTAGAAAGGGTCGTAGTCCCAAAAAGGGTTACTCAACTGAGAAGTGTAGTCCACCGATTTCATAACTTCGAAGTCGTAACTGGAACTAATTAACTAGAACTAATTATGACAATAGAATCAATCTCAACTCTGATTCGACAGAGGGTGACCGTACACAGGTCATTCAACTCGTATACTTTCTCTTACACCCCCTTTTCACCAACTCTTAAATGTCTTCCTTTGATTCGCCTTTCTAACTGACCCCGTTAATCCTTTAGGAACGACTGGAGTTTTGGTGAGTCAGTGTACCGTCCGTGGACTTTGATCAAACACGTTACCTACCTCCTCACTTTACCCTCAGTGTTCACCAATCCTCACTACCCCTCTTTCTTTATTCCTATATCGAGTTTCTACTGTCCAGATTTCCTTTCTAAAAATCAAAATAAATGAAAATCCTATCTCTTTTGGATTTCAATCCTGGTTGGATATATCATATAAGTTTTCATCTCTGTAATGAAACGGCTGATTCCAGGTAGATCAGTTCCGATACCAAAAAGGTCACCAGTACATACCTACACTCTCAACCTGACACTTCTTCCGACTCGCGACTTCTTAACTACGAAAACTTCACACCACAACCTCTTCNAATAAATGAAAATCCTATCTCTTTTGGATTTGAATCCTGGTTGGATATATCATATAAGTTTTCGTCTCTGTAATGAAACGGCTGATTCCAGGTAGATCAGTTCTGATACCAAAAAGGTCACCAGTACATACCTACACTCTCAACCTGACACTTCTTCCGACTCGCGACTTCTTAACTACGAAAACTTCACACCACAACCTCTTCTGAGAACTCTTAGGGAACCTGACGTTCCTCTAGGTTGGTCAGGGAAGACTTCCTCTAGTTGGGACCCTAATGAAACCTTCCTTACTACGATTTCGACTTCGAGGTCATGAAGCCGGTAGAGTACCCTTCTCAACTGAGTAACCTTTTCTGAGACTACGACCCTCCCTAACCCCCGTCCTCCTCTTCCCCTGCTGTCTCCTACTCTACCGACCTACCGTAGTTCCTGAGCTACCTGCACTCAGACTCACTTGAGGCCCTCTACCACTACCTGTCCCTCCGGACCGCACGACGCTGAGTACCCCAGCGTTTCTCAGTCTGTGCTGACTCACTGACTTGACTTGACTTGACTTCGTAATAATATCTACCTCCCCTTCTCTTTTTCGGTTGTCTCTTCTTTTCTAACTTCTCCATATTAACTACCTGTTCCGTACGGGTAAATCAGAACTGTACTGTACTATTATTCTCAACCTTGGATACTGAGTCGTTTACTATTTGTACACAAGCTGAAGACCGTGGATGGAAATATTCGACATCTTGGAGAGAAAGATTTGGAATAAAACAAGTAAATAGTGTGACCCTATTGTACTGACAACATTTTGAATTTATTATATATCCTTCAGTAACCGTATAATGTATCATTCACAACGATTTTATCATCGATCCTAATCCGGTCCTCGTGTCCACCTTTTTACTTTCCGGCGGTTGAGGAGACTCTATCCTCTCTTCCAACCCTCTTCTAGACGTGTTTGAACTCTACTTTAAAGTAGTAGAGACTCCGATCAAGTCTCTGAGAGTTACGACCGTCTTATAATCTTAGTTAACCCCTCGAAAGTTTTTACGGTTACGAACCGAGAGTGGGGTCTGGTTAATATAGTCTTGGACACTTTCACCCGTACTTAAAACCATGAAAAACTTCGAGAAGACCAATTGTGAGATATCTTTCAACTTTTACTAAACCTATGTAAAACTGAGAGTTTGGACTGATGTGTAACATTGATGAAGTTTTTCAAATTTCTTATGAGGACGGTTGGTACCTACCAAAGTTTTCACATTGTAACTCGTTTTATTTAAAATTTTTTTCTTCTTCTTTTCTCTCGGTCTTTGTTACTTTGGATGAAACATACTAAGGTAAAACTAAGGTAGTTCCAGTCCGTTTTCTGTTTTTTTTAAGATACTCCAATTTTTAATCTCGTCACCAAAGAAGACCTTCCTCTCCTCCCAATCGGGTTTACCCGTTCTCCTTTGCAAGGTCCAACTATGACCTTGACTATATTTATGAGATATAGAACCCGAGGTAAGTTTATGACTATATTTTTCGTGCTATATTTATGAGATATAGAACTAGTCCTACGACCAATGACTCTACTTGTACAAACAACTTTGAGTAACTTGTCATATAAATTTTAGACACATATTTATGACATAAATATGGAACTAAATTTTTATTAATTGGGGTTTCCTTTCAAAGTACGTTGACCATATCCTTCACCCAACCGTTAACCCTAAAAATATTCGAAGGGACCACCAATATTATATTTCTTTTCAAACTCTTGGTGAGTCGATTTAGTGGATGACTCTAACTCTGACTCTAATTCTTCTTCGTTGGAACTCTTTAAACTCTTTCCAAACTTTAATCTTTTACCCCAACTTATCCATGTTGGAAAAAAGAGTCTCATAGCGTAGTCTCTGGGGACACCACGAACTTTTTTTTTACAAGTAAGGACCCTGGGTCTTATCTACATGACAATATGTGACACCCTCACTCAAGGTCCTTACACACGTAATTGATCTAAAGAAGTCCACTAAAAGTATTTCAATCCCGTGAAGGACTTATTTGCCTCGTTGACTTCTACTCTTGGTTCGTAAAGTTGCCTCTCTCCTTCCCACATACCTCTTGTTAAGGATCGTCCCTTCCCGTCGAGATTGAACCTCGTCTCTTTCATAGTCATAAACCTTTTGGTTAGTGTACTGTCGGACCTGACGATCCGTAGATCTATTTTGACTCTTCGACTGCACCTTGTAGTGTTCTGTTTATACCTTTCAGTTTCCTTTCTTTTCCTCATTATTTCCCACTTAATCAAGACCTCAGACTTGGAGTTGGGAACCTGGTTGGTAGAAGGATCCTACATGCAAAGTCCGTCGTCAGTCACGAAGAATTTCAACTAAGGAGACTTTACTTGGTTTTCATCTACCGTCCTAACGGTTAACAGTACCCTTCATAAGCGTTTTATAATGTAAAGTCTTTCCGTATGTCGTGTGGAAACTCTACCAGAAGCCCACCCTAAATCTGTTTCCATCCACATTCCCGTCTTTCGTTTCTCCGATAACCACTCCCACTACCTCCTCTCACTTTCTCGGCTGAATTCTGATGTATAAAATTTTTTAGACTCTAGTACCATAGGCCGACGTAATGACGTACCGTTTGTCTTCCCCTTTACCACCTTCACCACTGTCTAAAGGAGAAGAACCCGAGGTTTTGGTGACGTCTGTCAGTGACGTCGGTACTTTAGCCGTACTTTATTCTGCTAACGAAGAACCGTCCTTTCACTACTGTTGGGATTTGTCACACAACTTTTCGTCTCTATGACGAGACGGCTGTTTCAGGCATATCAGTTCCGATACCAGAAGGACCACCAGTGTACGCCGACACTCTCGACCTGGGATTTTTTCCGCCTCACGGTTTCTCAACTACAGAAGTTTGACCCTATGACCTCTTCTGAGGACTCTCAGGGAACCTGTCGTTCCTCTAGTTTGGTCAGTTAGGTCAGTTAGAATTCCCTCTATTTGGGACTTATAAGTGACCTTCCTGATACGACTTCGACTTCGAGGTTATAAAACTAGTAAGCTACGTCTGCTGAGTAACCTTTTCAGAGACCACGACCCTTTCTAACTCCCGTCTTCTTCTCCCGTAGTCTCCTGCTTGACCGACCTACCGTAGTGACTACGTTACCTATACTTGAACCCGTTAGAGGACCTCTATTATTCCCTGTCCCTTCGGACCGCACGACGTCAGGTACTCCAGTGTTTGTCAGCCTGTGCTGACCCGTTGACTTGTTGTTGTTCTACGATGACTCAGGGGACCACCAGAGCACCAAACCTAAGTTACAAAAATGACAGCACAGGTCCAAGTTAGAGACTAGACCCCTTGACTCTACGGTGTTCGGGGGTTTTTCTTTTTATGTCTGTTTCCATCTACAAAATTCCTCATAAAAGTCGGGAAATACATTTTTATGCCTCCGGTTCCTAAACTTCCTTCACAAGTCCATTATGTACTCCTGGTCAACACGACCTTACAATTTCTTTTTCATGTAGACCTGCTCATCAAGACCCCTACCCATTCAGGATTTTGCATCTTACCCCAGTGTAACACCTCTCTGATTTAAGGGAAAGAGGTTACGGTCGAGACTTCTTCGTTCGGTGGCACTTAGTACTTAAGACATCGGTTTTTCGTCTGGTAAAGACGATTGTCGGGTCCTTCTCACCTTCACCTAGAAAGGTGTGACTCGTAGACTGTTCTTGACTCCAGACCTGGTGTCGAGCTGCCGTCGAACCACTCTGGGGTTCGTCTCCTGGTCGATTCGACACGAGGCTGAGGATTGGGACCTGAGTGTCTTTGACATTCTATTATTTATGTACACTAGGAGTCGGTGACTCTACACCAGTCAATACGTCGTTATCCATTGTTTACGTTTAAATTGACGTTTGCGTCACCCCTCGGTAATCTTCACAAACTCGACACTACACATTATTCACTTCACTTCGTTTTCAGCGAGTCAGCACAGGTTGAGAACGCCGGGGTCCCTGATACCAGGTACCTTAAGAGGTCCGGTCTTATGACCTCACACATCGGAAAGGGAAGAGGTTCCCTAGAAGGGTTGGGTCCATAGTTTGGTCCAGAGGATGTAACGTCCGTCTAAGAAATGGTCGACTAGCGTTTACACGAGTCGTGGAATAGTAGGAAATAAAAATGACAACCTGTCCACAAGTCAAGTTTAGTAAGTCGTTCTAAGGTGGTTCAGCTTTTTCTATAGGGCCTTTTCATAAACTTTTCTTCTTGGTTAAAACACCCAAAACAAGAACAAAAATGTAATTTCTTAATCAACGAGTATAAAGAGTAAATAAATATATAGTTCAATATAAATAAAATATAAAACGAATACAAAAATCCAAAGTAGAAGACCACAAACCCGAAGGGATCACTGAGTCTCCATTTCTTAGATGGACGTTAAGTCCTCTGTGTCCGTCCTCTACTTCCAAACTAGGGACCCAACCCTTCTAGGGAATCTCTTCCTTTACCGATGGGTGAGGTCATAAAAACGGACTTTGCAGGGTTAGATACCCCAACGTCTTCTCAACCTGTGTTGACCTGTTAATTTGTTATTGAAGACCACAAATGAGAACACCAATTCCAAAATAAAGGAGTAAAAAAAGAAAACTTTAAAACTTCGATATTTTTCTTACAACCCTCTGGAGGGACCGTCAGGTCACCAATTCTGAGAACGATAAGGTGGCGTCTCCCATGTCCAACCTGGGGACCAACTCCTTGACTCTAGAATGTCTGGAGATCGTGTCGGTGTTTTTTTTCTTACAACCTGGTGTCTTAGGGTACCAAGGAATTAGATAGAAGAACAAAGTACTTTCCGCTCATCTAAATCCCCAGTCACGGTCAAAGAACGGTCGTCTTCCCTTTGAAATGATATGGTCGAACAGTGTATTCGGAATAGGAGAAATTTAGTACTTCCTTACGTCAGAGGTAGGGGTGGTACGTGTGTATGTCGGTAAGTAGTATATTTCTATGGAGGTATGGAAGAGGAAACGACTCCCAGGGAATTACGTTGAACCCTAAAAAGCTTACGGTTACCGTACTGTTTACTGTCGTGTCCGACCAATTCAAACAAGGTCGTAGAGGGAGTTGAAGACATGGGGTGGAATAGGATAAGTGGTACCCTTGTCTTGTAATTAGTGAGGATGTACGGTTATCTTCAAGTCTCTGAGTTTAAGAAACCACGACTTTATTACCAACGAACGTAAAAGACATCGTGAGTCATGACTAACGTAAATATAGTAGATTGTGAATTTTTTTTGTAAGGAACAGTCCCTAGGGAAAGGGAGGATGGGAGACAATCCTAAAGAGGAGAAAGTAATGAGAGGAATCTCTTGTGATCCACTAGTACTCGATGACTTTAGACAAAGGGATGGGAAGGTCACAGAAAACAGAGAAAAGTGAAAGTCGTTGGTGTAACTCGTTATGGCAGAATAAAATAAACAGTACGAAAACACAAACTTAATTTTACGGAGATTTAATTTTTTTTTTTTTTGGTTGGGGTGGTATTGTCCGAGACATTAAGAAATAATATCGTAAAAGTTGAAGAAGGAAAACTGGAAAACCATAACGAAAGTACTAATTAAAAAAAGATCCCGGGACAACTGTGTTGTCTGGTGATATGAGTGGATAATTGGAAACTTTTTAGTTTCAACGTTAGACTAAACTCATTCCTTTGGTTTTATTAAAAGTCGACCAGACTCGAAATACTTGTTATTCGATCTGTTCAAGTAGAGACACTACCTGTCCGAGACGCACACCTCCTCAACCACACTTATTTTCCTCTAACTTTACGTGTCGTTGCGTTGACTCTACCTTTCTATCGTAGTACAGATTAGAATGTCGTCGAACAGAATCACGAGTAAAAGTCCCTTTTTACTTTTGTGTTCTTTAAATTAATATCGTCGATAAAGAAGGGAAGAAGGTAAAAAGTATCTGTCAGGAGTTCTCAGGAGAGAAACACTAAAAATCAATTTTAGTGATTCGACAAATAACAAGGAGGGATAATATGGTTTAACTATAAAGTAATTTTACTTGTAAAAATTTAGGGGAAATTAATATCGAGGACGAAATTAGTGTTTACATTCAAATTGACATGGGTCTGAAAACGCTTTGGCAATGTAAACAGGTCACTATTATCCTCTCTGTTAAGTTCGAGATAAACCCAGTGGTTATCAAGATTTTTTCACTGAGTGAGTGAGTGGAGGTAGGATAGAAGTTTCCACCAAATAGGGACCGGAAACGTTCGGAGGGTATTGGGAGGAAGGGTATAGTTTTGTATAACTAGCGACTAAGACACCAAAATCTACAGAAGACTCAGGAATATAGACTCGAAAGACAAAATAAAATTGATCTCCGTTTAACAAGTTAACGATTCAACACAGGTTGAGAAACGTCGGGGTGCCGAACGTTGTGTGGTCCGAAGGGACAGGAAGTGATAGAGGACCTCAAACGAGTTTGAGTACAGGTAACTCAGCCACTACGGTAGGTTGGTAGAGTAGGAGACAGCAGGGGAAGAGGAGGACGGAAGTTAGAAGGGTCGTCGTCTCAGAAAAAGTTACTCAGCCGAGAAACATAGTCCACCGGTTTTATAATCTCGAAGTCGAAATCGTAGTCAGGAAGGTCACTTATAAGACCTGACTAAAGGAAATCCTAACTGACGAAACAAGGGGTTCCCTGAGAGTTCTCAGAAGAGGTTGTGGTTTCAAACCTTGATAGCTAAGAAGTCGAGAGTCGGAAGAAACACCAGGTCGAGAGTTTAGACATGTACTAATGATCTTTTTGGTATCTACCGGTTTTAGAGTTTCACTATAAGAAACTTCTTTATGTAGACATAAACCAAAAGTACGTAAATAAACTCTTTATGTGTGACGGTGAAGCTAACGGAGTATATCGACGGAAGGTCGGACTAAAGGAAACCAGAACACCAGTGTCGGGACACTACGGGTCCACCCACCCTTCGTCCCCCACACTCTCACACACTCCACCTTCACTTACGTACATCTGAAAGAGGGATTTCCGGTGGAACGTCTGGTTAGCACCATGTTCTTGCGGATCTGAAAGAGTGTGTCCATGGGTCCCTAAAACGAGTGAACGGGAAATTTTCGACTCGAGGACTTTACAAGGGAGGACTATTGTAGTGGACCTGACCAGTGATTTACCTCGGAGGAAAACGTGACACCTGGAAAAATGAATAATCCGGAACTCGCCCCGGTCGAGATATTAAACGTTCCAGAAATGTGTCCCTTTTCCACTCGGAGGAACGAATTTTTCGCCCTCTCTTCACGGAAACGCACGCACGATTCAACGAAGTCAACACAGTCGGAGAGACACCAAGATACCTGACATCGTGGGGTCCGGGGAGACAGGTACCCTAAAGAGTCCGTTCTTGTGACCTCACCCAACGGTACGGGAGGAGGTCCCCTAGAAGGACTGGGTCTCTAGCTTGAGTTCAGAGAGTGTAGAGGACGCGACCGTCCGCTCAAGAAATGGTCATCGTGGTGGACCCTCCGAGACAAGATGTACCGTTTAATTAAAGTATTAGATACTTGTACGACCTAATAGAGATCGAGGACCTTCTCAAAATACAGACTTACGGACGAACGGGGATTCGAAGAGTGGAGTGACTCAGAGTTCCACGTCTTGGGGGACGGAGACCAAATAAGACCCAGTAAGGTCGAGTCCCAGAGAGTTCACTACGACAGAAAACCTGTACCGCAAATATGTACGCACTACATAATCTCCGAAAATCACCTACCGGAAGTAGGTGTTTCCCCTATTATACATCTATTATTACGAAACTCTCTGTTTTCACCCCGACACCTCTTTCTGAAACGTTTGAGCGGGGTTTCTTCGGTACGTCGTAACTCATGTGTGTGTATGTATGTGTATGTACGTGCGTGTATGTGTGTGTGTGTATGTATGTATGTGTAGATGTGTGTGTGTGTGTGGGGATGTGTGTATGTAGACGTTCTCGTCCTTTATTATTGTACCACAGCGAGGAGTTCCTGACTCTATCGTTCGACAAACATTCATTGTAAAAATTCGACCGAGATACGACCAAGTTCGAAAATAGAATATTTTAATGACCTCTGTTTCTGTGACGGTTATTGGGTCTGAGGAGTCCGTATCGTCCTTTCAACGGTTGGTAAGGAATGAAGGAATTGAATAAAGCCTCTTACTTGAACGGATAGTTGTCTTTATTGTTTTATTGGGACCCCGGTCTACGGCGACAAAGAGATCCCTCGTCGTAAGGTCGGGGTAAAAAGAGACACACAGGTCACCTCCCGACGCCTTTGTCTGGGAGTGGAAGGGCGGAGACAAGGTCGTCATTCCTTCTTCTCACTCAGACGACGGAAGTGCCCGAGCCCCGCGACCCAAGGCTCCAGACTCGTCATCCCCTGGGAAGAACGGGAGGGACGGGAACTCGCGACCGGAGTCGGCGTGCACACACGTCCCATTTGTTTCTGGTCTAACCGAAACGGAGGTGAGAACGACGGCTGAGAGAGAGACGACGGAGAGGAGGGAAGTCGACCTCACCCACGGTTCCCGTAGCACGGACTTCGACTCCTTGGGCCCACCTGTCTCGACTTATATACACACAAGTCAACGATTCAGCACAGGCTGAGAAACGTGGGAGTGTACCTGACGCCGTACGGTCCGAAGGGACAGGAAGTGATAGAGTGCCTCAGCCGAGTTTGAGTACAGGTGACTCAACCAGTACCCGACTCAAATCTTACACGATCTTACCGTGACGTGAGAGTCACAGAACGTGAAGAAGAAACACTCTGGAGGGGTCCACGGGTCGTAAGTGACAGTGGGTACTGGAGTAGGTAGTTGGTGTGGGCCGGTCTGTAATTGTCCTTCGTGGTATTTGTACTAGGGTCACGGGATCTGTCCTGTCGGTGACTCAAACTTTATCGTTGGAGGCAACAAGTCTCAAACCGAGACCTATAAAAATTGACATACTCGAATCTGTTCAATAAATTAAGGTCTCCGATCAAAAGGGTTATTATTTAATCTCTACTTTGATAGAGGAACTGATGGAGTACCAAGTACGCTTTTAACTTGTTCAAAATTTTGACGTGTAGATCAATCTACGGTATTTCCTTTGACAATCTGATAGCTTGTCAGTCCGTAGTGGTCGTTCACGGATTGGGGTACGGTCCGTCACACCTTATCGATTCTACAGTACGGATGGTCTTTTTTCGAGTGTTATATCACCTGTTCTGACACATGTACCATGTTTATTCGAGAAAATCCAGAGGTGTAATGCATACCGATTATTGTTTGTTGTGAAGTGGGATATTTAAAGCAAGATACTTAGAAGGGCAATGGATACACCATTGCTTTACGTCCCGAAGGGACCCCTGAGTCACCACTTCTTAGGCAGACGGTCACGTCTTCTGCGTTCAAGAGCGGGACCGAGTTCTTCTAGCGAGTCAACGGGTCCTTCTTTACCGTTGGGTGAGGTCATAAGAACGGACCCTTTAGGGTACCGGTCTCCAACTTTTCTCATCCTGTCTCGACTCGTTGTCTCGTGTGTGTGTTACTTTACGTTACTGGACCTTATTAAGACACGTAGTACTTCGGTGTCCTTTTACCCTTTTACCGTCCAGGTTTTGTACTTTGGGTAGACCTGTTTTGAGACTAAGTTTTTCTATGTACACGGGGAGACACGTATCGTCATGACAAGTGTCATTAGTTCTGTGCCTTCGTTTGATTTACAACTAGCTGTCTACTTACCTATTTCAACATGTATATATGTTACCTCATAAGGAGTCAGTATTTTTTCTTTCTTACGGTAAACGCTGTTGTACCTACCTGGATCTCTAATAGTATGATTCATTTCATTAAGTCTTTCTCTCTGCTTATGGTATTTACACCTTATATTTTATACTGTGTTTAATTGGATAGGTATTTTGTCTTTGTCCGAGTCTCTGTATCTCTTGTCTGAACACTAACGGTTCCCCTCTCCCCTACCTAACCCTCAAACCTCAACATATCTTACCTACTCGTTCCTTCAAGACGACATATCGTGTCCCGTGATATAAGTTATCGGATACTATTTAGTCTTACCCTTTTGTATTTTTTATTGTATACATATTGACTTAGTGAAACGATATGACGTCTTTACTTGTAACATTTAGTTGATATAAAG
The DNA here is from genome assembly GCA_006410555.1 of Capra ibex. Taxonomy (NCBI): domain Eukaryota; kingdom Metazoa; phylum Chordata; class Mammalia; order Artiodactyla; family Bovidae; genus Capra; species Capra ibex. Next base: position 7,103,724 of record SJYO01048061.1, on the reverse strand, counting down.
TTAAAATTTTTATGTTTCTTTGGGGTTTTATACTTCTGGTTGCCAAGAAACGAATCAGTGAGTCAGCACAGGTTGAGAAATGCTGGGGTATCTAACATAGGGTGGTCCGAGAAGACAGGTACCCTACGAGGTCCGTTCTTATGACCTCATCCAACGGTAAAGGAAGAAGTCCTCGAGAAAGGCTGGGTCCCTAGTTTGGCCGTAGAGGACGTAACCGTCTGTCTAAGAAATGGTGACTTGGTGGTCATCGTTGCAAGAAATCGTTTTGTCGTCACTTCACAAGAGTAACGACCCGAGAGGGAGATTCTTCGCGACGTCACGTCTGTGCCCACCTTTGAGTGAGTGAATTCATATTTTGGAAAACGAAATGTCTCCTTCCTTCTTTTCGTATGAGGTTCATCGTACCGTGACATCCCGTGGACTCAGCACAAGAAATTTACAATCACATCACTTTTAGTGAGTCAGCACAGTTGAGAAACACTGGGGGTATCTGATATACCAGGTACCTTAAAAGATCCAGTCTTATGACCTCACCCATCGGAAAGGGAAGACCCTAACTTGGGTCTAGAGGGTATAACGTCCACCTAAGAAATGGTCGACTCGGTGGTCTCTTCGGGTTCTTATGACCTCACCCATCGGACAGGGAAGAGGTCCCCTCGAAGGACTGGGTCCTTAACTTGGTCCCAGAGGACGTAACGTCCGTCTAAGAAATGGTCGACTCGATGGGTCCTTCGGGGGTAGTTTTTTTTTTATTTTTTATTTGGGGTGTTGTACTTTGGGTACTTCAGATTGAAGTCTCGGGTTTAAAGTGGAACTATAGTATAGTAGAGGAAAATAACCGTGGTTTACAAATCATGTCTGACCTCATCCTTTACCGTTGGGTGAGGTCATAAGGACGGACCTTTTAAGGCACGTGTCCTTTCGGACCTCCCAATATCAAGTACCCAGTGGTTCCTCAGCCTGTGTTGACTCGTACTCGTGGGGGTAATAACGTCTGTCATCGACACCTTACAATGTGTCTTAATCAATACCTGCTCTAGTTATACCATTAGGAAAGTTTCTAGGAGGTACTCATAGAAAGGGAGCCTCGGAATAAAAATCGAAATACTTTTCGGTATCGTTATCGGATTTGTATTTTTGATTCGGAAGAATTACGTTAGGGAGGGGAGAGGTGGGACTTCGAGAGTTTTAGACACTCGGACAAATTTGGCGTCTCGAGGAAGACCCCCTGAAATACCTTGTGAGTCCTGTCCTCTGTACCCACGGACTCCCTCTTCCGTAGAAGGTCCTTTAGAGTTTCGGACAGGACGTCTACGGTTATCGAGACCGGTGTGTACCCCGACAAAGACGGTTCCTGTGGTATGAAAGACCACATAACAGACAGAGAGAAAGTAGAACGGGGGAACGAGATTTCATGACTCGAAACGTAGGTAAGGAAACTTTGTTACGACCAGGGTACGTATTACTTTATCTTGGGTTATCGTAAAGACCGAGAGCGTCCCAGTTTTCATATATAGGTTACTATTTCTCGTTAAACTCGTGTAGTTCCCCAACATGTTAACCCGCCCGTCCCCCTCCCCCTCCGTCCCTTCTTCTCGAGAATCACTCTTCCGACGAGACACCTTCTTGTAATATTTGTGGGGAAAAAGTTTAGACTATCTTGAGTGGCCAAGGACGTAGAAGTGAATGTCGAAGACTGTGGAGGTACATTTTTATTATCTTAAAATTGTGCGAACGGGGATTAGGACGGAGACGATTATTGATAGACCATAAGTAAAGTCGCCTGAGGAGTGTGCCGGTGTACAAAATTCTCGAACCCCAACAACTCCAAGTCGGCGATTCAGTACAGGTCGACAAACGTTGTGGTACCTAACATCGTACGGTCCGGTCCTAGGAGACCGGAAATGTTACAGGGTCTCATACGAGTTTAAGTGCAGGTGACTCAGTCACTACGATAGATTGGTAGAGTAGGAGACGACGGGTGAAGAGGAGAACGGAAATTAGAAGGAGTCGTAGTTCCAGTAAAGGTTATTCAGTCGAGAAACGTAGTCCACCGGTTTTATAACCTCGAAGTCGAAGTCGTAGTCAGGAAGGCTTGTAAGTCCCAACCAAAGGAAATCCTAACTGACCAAACTAAAAGAACGTCAGGTTCCCTGAGAGTTCTCAGAAGAGGTTGTGGTGTCAAGTTTTCGTAGTTAAGAAACCATGGAGTCTAAAGATATACCAGGTTGAGAGTGTAGGTATGCACTGTTGTCCTTTTGGTATCGAAACCGATATGCCTGACGAAAATTATATGACAGATCCAAACAGTATCAAAAGGAAGGTTCCTTGTTCGTAGAAAATTAAAGTGCCGGTGGCAGTTGGTAGACGTCACTAAACCCTCGGGTTCTTTTATTTCAGACAACGATGAAGGTGAAGAAGGAACTCTATCATTACGACTTTGAAAAGTCTAGAGAAGAACTATAGTCTTTTTACCCTATAAAGAGACTTACCGAAAGAAGTATTCAAATAAGTACTCAAAAGTAAATTACAAAGTCAGGACTACTCACTCACCAGACAAACTAGTCCGAGGGTCACGAGAAGTAACTTATGTTTAGGACACGTCTACTTGAACCACAAACCCATCGGAGAACAATCACCCACAAGTGGGAATCCGTTGATTCTCTAGGGACTCTCCAAAAACGGAAACCGTCTCACGAGAATCTTGGGGTCCCGTAGTGTCGTCCCCCCCCTTGAGTTTTAGTCTCCAAACGGTTCGTGAAAGAACCCACTTAAAGATTATCCAAACCTCGTTGACCTGTAAACTCTAGGTCGGTCCCTAAACCGGTCTCTCGGGGACCTCCGACCATCTTCGGTCTGTGAGACGTCACCAATCGGTACGAGTCAGAACCTACAAACAAGTTTTTTTGTTCAAACCCGATTCGTTTTGGGAATTTAGTCCCCAGGGGTCAAAGGTCCTAGATCACGGATTACTAGACTTCACCTCGAATACATTATTAATATCTTTTCATTTTACTTGTTATTCATATTGCGTGAACTTAGTAGGACTTCGGTAGAGGGTGAACGGGCCAGGTACCTTTTATACAGGAGGTACTTTGACCAGGGACCACGGTTTTTACAACTCCTGGTGACGGAATTTCGTAGATTCCTACTGGACTTTTGTTCACGAAAGGTCTTCAGAATTTCTTAGTAATGTGCACGTTAATGACCAGTCCCAAACAGAAGGAGTGATCCGAGGTCCAGAGACAAGTGGAGACAAAAGGAATACGGACCATGCCCCATACTACGTACCGCCGCTGACTTGTTCAGTCTCGACGATAAACTCCCCGACCCTCCACCCCTGACTCGATACCCCAGACTGGATCCCTCCGTAGTAGTCCTGGGTCGTTAACGGGACATTATATGTGTCCTGTAAACGTCTGGGGTTTACAAGTACGACGGGGAGAGGAACCTCAGTTGAGAACGCTTAAGATTCCCATCTGTACGAATTCCTTTTGTCTCTACTTAGACGTAAAGACATTGGAGGAAAATTCAACAAGAGAACTTTTCTGGGACTAGGACCCTTTCTAACTTCCACCCTCCTCTTCCCCTACTATCTCCTATTCTGCCAACCTACCATAGTGACTCAGTTACCAGTACTCAAACTCATTTGAGGTCCTCAACCACTATCTGTCCCTTCGGACCGAACGATGTCGAGTACCCCAGTGTTTCTCAGTCTGTGTTGACTCACTGACTTGACTTGAACTCGTTTGAACGAGGTCAACAGAGGATCTTATACAGGTTTAAATAAAAGTGAAAAATTAAAAAGTAAAGTTTCGAATCGAAAATTAGTAATGATCTTTTCTTACTTTACCTAAGTCCTTACTGGGAAAGTCGAGTCAATTCAAGTCAGCGAGTCAGCACAGGTTGAGAAAGGTTGGGCACTTAGTGTCGTGAGGTCCTGAGGGACAGGTAGTGGTTGAGGGCCGCAAGTGAGTTTGAATGCAGGTAACTCAGCCACTACGGTAGGTCGGTAGAGTAGGAGACAACAGAGGATAAGGAGGACGGGGGTTAGGGAGGGTCGTAGTCTCAGAAAAGGTTACTCAGCTGAGAAGCGTAGTCCACCGGTTTCATAACCTCAAAGTCGAAGTCGTAGTCAGGAAGGTTACTTGGGGGTCCTGACTAGAGGAAATTTTATCTGACCACCCTAGATGAACGTCAGGTTCCCTGAGAGTTCTCAGAAGTTGTGGTGTCAAGTTTTCGTAGTTAAGAAGCCGTGAGTCGGAAGAAGTGTCAGGTTGAGAGTGTAGGTATGTACTGGTGTCCTTTTTGGTATGGGAACTGATCTACCTGGAAACAACCGTTTCATTACAGAGACGAAAACTTATACGATAGATCCAACCAGTATTGAAAAGAAGGTTCCTCATTCGTAGAAAATTAAAGTACCGACGTCAGTCGTAGACGTCACTAAAACCTCGGGGCTTTTTACTTCGGATTGTGACAAAGGTGACAAAGGTGACAAAGGGGTAGATAGACGGTACTTCACTACCCTGGTCTACGGTACTAGAATAAAAAGAATTACAACTCGAAATTCGGTTGCAAAAGTGAGAGGTGAAAGTGAAAGTAGTTCTCCGAAAAATCAAGGAGAAGTGAAAGACGGTATTCCCACCACAGTAGACGTATAGACTCCAATAACTATAAAAAGGGTCGTTAGAACTAAGGTCGAACACAAAGAAGTTCAGCACAAAGAGTACTACATGAGACGTATATTCAATTTATTCGTCCCACTGTTATATGTTGGAATTGTATGAGGAAAAGGAGAAACCTTGGTCAGACAACAAGGTACGGGTCAAGATTGACAACGAAGGACTGGACGTATGTCCAAAGAGTTCTCCGTCCAGTCCACCAGACCATAAGGGTAGAGAAAGTCTTAAAAGGTGTCAAATAACACTAGGTGTATCAGTTTCCGAAACCGTATCAGTTAATTCGTCTTTATCTACAAAAAGACCTTGAGAGAACGAAAAAGCTATAAAGTCGTCTACAAACGAAACATCCTTTGCACGACACAATGGTCCTCGTTATTTTTAAAGGTTGAGTATGTTCAATCTCCGTCGTCTTCCGTGGAAGAACTTCTTGATTTCGTCAGGTCACAAAAACCATAGCCGTAACAACTATGAATAATATACTGTAAATTTTTTGACTGACGAGACAAAAGGGGGAGTCCAAGTCAAACAATTATCTTTGCGGCTTTCCTAATTCCTAAATACCTTGAGTCTATAAACCCCACAATAAAGGTGCATTGTAGAAGACCGGACCATCTAAACACTTTTTACACAGGAGAGGGTAGAGGCTTACGTCTCCCAAACAAATTAACAGTACTCTCAACTGTAAAATATGACGACAATAAAGGGTGGGTTTCATCCCACAAGTCCTTTAGTGAAAAAGGAAGTCAAAGTTGAGTACAATTTCTAAAAGTCATACACTTCTTCATAGAATAATTCACGAAAGAAAAGTGTTCTGATTTTATTCAGTTGTTACCCGTAAATAAGAGTGTTGTGGGAATATTCCTGGGGTATCGTAATAAGAGGGATCAAATATGTACCTCTCTGCCTCATAACTTCTACCATAAGGTTGAACAGGTACCCCAGCGATTCTCAGCCTGTGCTGGCTCGTTGAAGTGAAAGTGAAAAGTGAAAGTACGTAACCTCTTCCTTTACCGTTGGGTGAGGTCACAAGAACGGACCTCTTGGGGTCCCTGCCCCCTCGGACCACCCGAAGGCAAATACCCCAGCGTGTCTCAACCTGTGTCGACTTCGCTAAATCGTCGTAGTCGTCGTTCTAGAGTCTTTGACATGATCGATAATAAACGTAATGAATCGAGTACAAAAGAATAGGACGAAACGTTGGCACCCAGAGGTGTTTGGAGTAAAGAGGAAACGGACGGTTGTCCATGGGGACCTCCCCTCGTCGTTCCGACACTCTCCGTCCTCCCTGAAAACACTCAATGTGTCCTGACAGAATTCGTTCAGGGAGTTTACCCCACCGAGTTGTGTCGTCTTTGCGTCAGAGAACGTCAAAGTCTCGGATCTTCAGACTTTACTTCCACAACCGTCCCGGGTGGGAGTGACTTCGGTCAGCTTCTGTTGGACAGGGTACGGAAAGAGAACCGTAGACCACGACGGCCGTCAGGGACCGTGCAGATCCGAACATCTACATAACGGGGATAGAGACAGAGGTAGTACCGGACCGGTAGAAAGACGACACACAGGCACAGAAGTACACCGTACATGAGAAACCCATGTAGACTGAGACACAGGGAAGAGAAGAGATTGTAGTCAGGATGACCTTATTCCCCGATGGGATCAGGTCGTCCTGGAGTCGATGAGAATGTGGAATTAATTAGACGTCTTTGGAATAAAGGGTTATTCCACTAACAGTGTCCTCGGTCACCAATCCTGAAATTATGTAGAAGACAATAGGCAACAAGTCAGAGATTCAGTATAGACTAAGAAACTCTGGGACACCTGACGTCGTACGGTCCGAAGAGAGTGGAAGTGATAGAGGGTCTTAAACGAGTTTTTGAGAACAGGTGACTCAACCACTATAATAGATTGATAGAGTAGGAGACAGTTGGTGAAGAGGAGGAGGAAGTTAGAAAGGGTCGTAGTCCCAGAAAAGTTTACTCAGACGAGAAATGTAGTCCACCGGTTTCATAACCTCGAAGTCGTAGTCAGGAATAATTTACAACTATTAAAACTGGAATAAGAAAAAATAATACAAACGAGTTGTAAAATGTTCAAAAATAAAATATAACATTTACATCAACTAAATGTTACAACACAACCAAATTCTGCATATCGTTTCAGTAAATCTATATACATATATAAATATGTATATATAGGTAAGAAAAAGTCTAAGAAAAGGTTATATCCAATAATGTCTTATAACTTGTCTGAAGGGACACCATATGTCAGTTTCGGACTTTACACAAAAAGGGGTTAGAAGGGTCCTAAGGTTTCATGTTGTGTAAACCAAAACTAAGTTTACGGTGGAGGAGGTCCTTCAGAAGGGTATGGTGAGATAGATTGGAAGGTGGGTCCGGGTCATTTAGAGTAATGGGACAAAGAAAAGATATAAACTAAACATATACTTTGACACGATAATCGATGAACAAACAGAAGAAGGTAATACACTTGTCACTTGAAGGACTACAAGTTCGACCAAAATCTTTTCCGTCTCCTTGGTCTCTAGTTTAACGGTTGTAGACGACCTAGTAGCTTTTTCGTTCTCTCAAGGTCTTTTTGTAGATAAAGACGAAATAACTGATACGGTTTCGGAAACTGACACACCTAGTGTTATTTGACACCTTTTAAGACTTTCTGTATCCTTATGGTCTGGTGGACTGGACGGAGAACTCTTTGGACATACGTCCAGTCCTTCGTTGTCAATCTTGACCTGTACCTTGATGTCTGACCAAGGTTTATCCTTTTCCTCATACAGTTCCGACATATAACAGTGGGACGAATAAATTGAAGATACGTCTCATGTAGTACTCTTTGTGCTGAACTTCTTTGTGTTCGACCTTAGTTCTAACGGTCCTCTTTATAGTCATTGGAGTCTATACGTCTACTGTGGTGGGAATACCGTCTTTCACTTCTCCTTGATTTTTTGGAGAACTACTTTCACTTTCATCTCTCACTTTTTCAACCAAATTTCGAGTTGGAAGTCTTTTGCTTCTAGTACCGTAGGCCAGGGTGGTGAAGTACCGTTTATCTACCCCTTTGTCACCTTTGTCACAGTCTGAAATAAAACCCCCCCGAGGTTTTAGTGACGTCTACCACTTTCACTACGTCGGTACTTTAATTTTCTGCGAATGAGGAACCTTCTTTTCAATACTGGTTGGATCTGTCGTATAAGTTTTCGTCTCTGCAATGAAACGGCTGATTCCAGGCAGATCAGTTCCGATACCAAAAAGGACACCAGTAGATACCTACACTCTCAACCTGACACTTCTTCCGACTTAGGACTTCTTAACTACGAAAACTTGACACCACAACCTCTTCTGAGAACTCTCAGGGAACCTGACGTTCCTCTAGGTTGGTCAGGTAAGACTTCCTCTAGTCGGGACCCTAAAGAAACCTTCCTTACTACGACTTCGACCTTGAGGTCATGAAACCGGTGAAGTACGCTTCTCAGCTGAGTAACCTTTTCTGAGACTACGACCCTCCCTAACCCCCGTCCTCCTCTTCCCCTGCTGTCTCCTACTCTACCGACCTACCGTAGTGCCTTAGCTACCCTCACTCAGACTCACTTGAGGCCCTCAACCACTGCCTGTCCCTCCGGACTGCACGACCCTAAGTACCCCAGCGTCTCTCAGCCTGTGCTGACTCGCTGACTTGACTTGACTTGACAGAAGAAGGTAATCTTGTGTTTAAGGTATTTTCGTTCCTGGAACAGACAGTACAAGTAATCAAAGAGGGACCGTAGAGCTTGAGGTAGATCAGATATCGACCGGTTTGTTTTCTACCACCCTACTCACTCATTTACAAATATTGAAGTTTTCGTAGAATTACCTATCATTACCGTGTCATGATGCAGTGTGTAGATCTACTTAATCCCGGTTCCCGTCGACATGTTTTTCTTTTAACGGACCAAGTCTGTTATAACATCGTGTGTAGAAAACACCCGGTGTCGACATTCATCAACTCGACTACACAAAATATAGTTTCCGGTGAACTTTTAACAGACATAACTAGGTGGATATTTAATCGTTCTTGAGTCGGGTGTCACGGTTCCAAAGTGTTCACATGACACTTTCAATCTGACTCGACCATATCACGTATTCTCGACAAATAGTTTTATTAATTCTAAGGTATTTTGGGAGGACAATTCTTTGAAGAGTCGTACAGACAAACATCTAGTTATTGACTCGGACTTATTTTGACCTATCTACGTCTTTCGACATCAGAGTAGATAACCGAAATTGACCCAGGCATCGAGTTGAGTCCCTCATCGGTCAGGAAGTTTATGTGGTTCTGACTTATTTCTTCTGTATTGGGTCCGACCACCATCCGGGAGACTACACCAGGCAGTCAGTCTGTGATTCTCTGGTCAACATCTCTTTTAACTCTATTAGGAAGTTACTTTCAATATTAAATATAACAAACGCTAAAGATCCCTGAAGGGATCACCGGGTCACCAATTCTGAGTGTGAAGGTGATGTCCCCTTGTTGGTTTGACAACTATAGCGAAACAAAAGAAAACTCAGAGACAGGGAGGTTTTATCAAGACCGGGATCTTCCACACGTTTGGACAAACTTTTGTTATATCTCCAGATTCGACTTAGACATAACTGGTGTCCCGTTGAGAAAGACATTAACAACACCAGTAGTGAAAAAACAAAAAAAACACCACCCCCGTCCACGGTTTACCGGACACCCTAGGATCAAGGGACGAACCCAAAGTTTGGGTAACGGGGTTCGTGACCCTCTCACGTCAGAATTAGTGACCCTAGTGGTCCCTTCAGGGACCTGTTTTATAAGAACTAGTTCTTTGTGAGAACATCACGAACAAACAGAATCCTTTTAAAGTTAATTACGATGAGTTTATTACGGTACATAATTATTATACGATCAGAACTAGACGAATATAAATTAAATCCTAAATTATAAGTACTTATGTATTTTATGTTTCGTTAAAAATTGACTATTCCGATAAGTAAACCTTAAAATTTTCGTTCACTTGAGATAAAATTACGTTTCCACTAAAAGATAAAACAGAGTTGAAAAAAAAGGTCACATAAGTTACCGATCACTTTTATTTTGTTAAACATTTTGAAAATCTTGTCGTTTTGAAAAGAACAAAATTTCAAAGTTCTTCCAAACATTTAAAATCCTAATAGACTGTCTAAGTAAAACGTAAGCATAACTAAAACTATTTAATAGACTGTATAGACTTCGAGACAAAATAAAGAAAGTGAGGGTTGAGAAGAGGTCTAGTAGTAAGTTCTGATTATACTTCGGAGATTATTACGGTGAATTTAACGTATTGTTAGGAATTTTGAGTCTCACGAATGATATAAGGTCCCTGGTATAAACGAGTATAAACATGTATGATCGAGTCCTGATTAAGGGTACTCCATCGAAAATAATAGAAATAAGAGTGAAATATATAGTCTTTTGCCTCGGTGTCTCTTTAAGTCAATGAACGGGTTCCAATATCGACAATCACCGTCTAGACCCTAACCTTGGGTCCGAGATGTCGAGAGTCTCAGTGTATAGACTAATGGTAAAGTATAGTGGCACCCACTCACCCTACGTTCAAACAACAGGTAAACACATAAAGCACAGAAACATCTTGACCTCCATCTTTGAGTAACGTGTCTCAAGGTTTTGTCGACCATTTAATCATAAAAATTTACAATTTTTTTTTTTAGGATCTTAAAGATCCAGAAGATCTGATAAGGGAATGGACGAGTGGGTAACTCCAATCTTAGAGGATATCAATGAATTTATCATTTATAGTATATGAGTAGTAATTTTTGTGTGTCTTGTCATGAAATTTTTCTTTGACAAAGACCGGTTAGTCTATAGCCTGGACAAACACGACCAGTCACAACAGAGCACACACAACGCACGGGACACGATACAACCCAGGCTCTGAAACGCCGGGGCACCTGACATCGGACGGTACCGAGGAGACGGGTACCCTAAAGGGTCCGTTCTTATGACCTCACCCGCCGGTAAAGGAAGAGGTCCCCTAGAAGGGTGGGGTCCCTAGCTTGGACGTAGAGGACACAGAGGACATAACGTCCGTCTAAGAAATGGCCGACTCAATAGTCTCAATAGAACCGGTCTGTTGTTTCAAAGTATTTGAGACTTTTTTATATATATATATAATCCACATCGACTTTTACAAAGGAAAGTGGTCGTCCACAGTGACACTGGAGAATCGTGTCTTACAAATGGTAGGTGACCACTATTTGAACTACCTTCCCTACTCTTGATAAAATGATTTTAGAGAGATTCAGAAATCATGTTCGGTTATGACGAAACCGTACTTCTGTTTCTTCGTATGGTTCCTACCTCTCTTACACGAAGGGGTGAACGTGTCTCTTGGGCCACCCAAAGTCTACTGGACCACCGGGAGACGATGGACCCCGTCGTCCTGGACCTTCCTCCGACACCTACGCACGTTCTTCCTTAAGGACACTCCAGTCATGTGTCGGAAAGAGGAAGATGTACCGGTCCTCCTCGTCTCCCTAATCTTTTGTTTTGGTCTCGGTACCCCTCCGTCGCTTGTCTCGAACAACCACTCGTTCCGTGAGAGATCGTTACGGATCTTTATTGACCCTACCTTAAACGTTTCCGACTGGCAAGACATAACCACCCCCGCCCCTCCCCAGGGTTTTAGTTACCTTTACTCTGAGTATATTTCGTAAGACTTGTTGAGACGACCCCGACCCCAACGACTCCGTTGGTGTGTGACAAGATCTGGGACGGAAGTGGGACTTCCGTCGTCGTCGTTCCATGTTCCTTAGGACCGGTCGGTCTTTTCTGTCGACACTAGAAATATGTAGGGGGCGGTGGGTGGGTTTATAGGATGATGAGACTTTTTGACGGTACTAGTAACGAAAGTCATTGTAATCCTATTTTAGTAATTGATAAGACTTGTTCAGATATTAGTTCATTATCCTATAGAAATTTAATATTAACAGATGTCTACTAGCGAGTCAACCATTTCTTAGACGGACGCTACGTCCTCTGGGACCAAGCTCAGGACCCAGTCCTTTTAGACAGTCTCTTCCCTATCCGATGGGTGAGGTCATAAGAACCCGAAGGGAATACCGAGTCGACCATTTCTTAGACAGACGTTACGCCCTCTGGACCCAAAGAGACCCAACCTTTTTGTGGACCTCTTCCCTTTCTGATGGGTGAGGTCATAAGACCGGACCTCTTAAGGTACCCGACACATCAGGTACCCCAACGTCTCTCAGGCTGTCCTGACTCGCTGAAAATGAAAGTGTCTACATAGTTAATAAACCCCCACGATTTCTATAGACGAAAAGTTTTTCCAAATAAATATGTCCACTGGGAACTTGTTGAACCTCCAATCTCCATGGCTGAAGAGTACGTCAAGCTTTAGGTCCATGACGGAAGAGACGGAGTTTTTGCTTCGTTAACTATTTACTGAGTGGGTTTCCGTCCTTCGACTTTGTCAAACCTATCTTAGTCCCGAGTTTCTGAAGGGAACACCGTGTCACGTATTCTTAGGTGGACGGTCACGTTCCCTGTGCCCAAACTAGGGACCAGGCCCTTCTAGGGTGTACGATCCCTGATGACCCGGGTACACGGTATTGATGACTCGGGTATCCGGTGTCATGACTTCGGATGTTAGGACCTCCGACACGAGACGTTGCTTTCTTCGGGTCCGTTACTCTTCGGCTGAGTGAAGTTGGTTCTCATCGGGGGTGAACGGCATTCATCTTTTTTGGGCGCACGTCGTTGCTTCTGGGTCGTGTTGGCACTTATTTATTCGTTTACTTTATTAAAAAATTTTTTCTTAGTCCTGAGTTTGGGGTCAAGAAAACTAGGTTGTATAATACTAGTGATTAGTTTGTATTTGAAAAGGGATGTGAATCAATTAAATTTTGAGACATTTTAATTTTATGTCGGTGATATACATTACTTTTTACAGACACACATACACCTGGACACGGTAAGTTTGGGTACGACAAGTTCTCAGTCGATATAAGATCTTTTAAGACAACGGATACCATCAATTCTTTATACAAGATCGATTTAAAATACGACAACAAAATCCCAAGTAACCCTTTTTGAAAAGATGGTAGTTAGTCGATGAAAAGATAGAACCAGGTAACTAAAGTCTTCCAATGACTGTTTTTCCTATACTACAGGCAGAAGTGAAGACCTATACCCGATACAAAACCAGTTCAACTGACCATTACTCTCCTGTCGACCCGAGGGGTCCGCCGTGAGCACAATTTCTTGGGTTGACGGTTGCGTCCTCTGTATTCTCTGGGCCGAAACTAGGGACCCAACCCTTCTAGACGACCTCCTCCTCTACCGTTGGGTGAGGTCATAAGAACGGACCTCTTAGGGTACCTGTCTCCTCGGACCACCTGATATCAGGTACCCCAACGCGTCTCAGTCTGTACTGATTTCACTGAATCGTGCGTACGTGCCCTCTTCTGTCGATTTCTTACTGGGAGTGACGATATTCCCTTAGTTTTCCTGGGGAAGTGGAGTTCGTCCATAAGTGTTAATATAGAGGATTCCTTGATTAAGGATCCAGTGTTTATCAAACTTTACCCTACCACTACGGGTGAAACACTTTACTAAGAGACCGTTTCAAATTTTAAGTGACACTGACGGAACGGAACCAGAAATCTAGAAAGAGAGCTTATAGGTTGGGTATGTAAAGCTAACAGAGTTCTTGAAATAACAAATTTATAAAGGTCCGTAGGACTTGAGTATCCCAGTGGTCTATACAGTTCCTTTTTATGTCTTACGGGTCAATTTTGACCTAAAGTCTATTTGTTTCTTATGAAAAAAAAAAAAAACGATATTCGTACATTAAAGTACCTGAAGGGTCCACCGACACACCATTTCTTAGGTGGACGGTTGCGCCCTCTACGTCTAATTTAGGGACCCATCCCTTCTGGGGGACCTCTTCCTTTATCGTTGGGTGAGGTCATAAGAACGGACCTCTTAGGGCACCTACTTTTTCGGACCGCCCGATGTCGAGTACTCTAACATCTCAGTCTGTGCTGAATCGTTGACTTGTTGGTGGTGTAATATATATTCCCTAACTCGTATGATCTTAAAACCATGGGAGTTCTCAGGAGCTCGGTTAGGGGACCTGACAGGGCCCTAGAGGTGAGAATCCATGATAAAGTGATCACACAAAACGAGAATACTTGCGTGTATTTTGCACATCGACAGTCACAAAAATTAACTTAACTCATTTATATATGTCGTTTGACAGGAAACAAAGAAAAAATAAAATTATTTAACTGTTCAGAAAACGAAACAAAAGAAAAAAGAAAGAAAAACAAAACAAAAAAAAAAAAAAACGAAGGAGTAGTCTAGACGTTTTGTAACAGTTAGGGTATAGACCTTCTGAGTTAGTCCATTCATCAGAAAAGACGGGGGATCACCGTTCGGAACACTTATAAGCATGCGTCCGAAAAACTACTTCCGACAGTATGCAGCCCCCGAAGGGACCACCGAGTCTGTCATTTAAGTATCTAACACTTTGAGGACTCGCAAAGTCAGTGGTTCGAGACTCGGAATAAAGTGCAGAGTAGAAATGGGATATATTTCTGCTTTAAGTGAAAGGAGGAATAGTCACAAACTTACATAAATACGGACACACGTACGATTCAGTGTAGCCAGCGCAGGTCGACAAACGTCGGGATACCTGCCACCATCCGGTCCGAGGAGACAGGTAGCCTAATAGGTCCGTTTTTATGACCTCACCCAACGGTACGAGAGGAGGTCCCCTAAGGGGTTGGGTATTCTCTGCTTGAGAGAATGGAGAGGAGAGAATACAGAGGACGTAACCGCCCGCCCAAGAAATGGTAATCACGGTGGACCCTTCGGACATAAACAAATATGATTCATGAATATTAGAAATAACACTTTTTTGTTTTACCTTTTATAAAGAATTTTATTGAAAAATATCGCCGAAACCAGAATTCCCCCAGACAGGGTGTTTTAGTAACGGTATATACTCAAAATTCTGAATTTTATTATTGTGTAGTTTTGTGTCTCCTTCGGTACATTTGTAATTTAATATAGAACCCATCAAACTTTTGTACTTATCCTGTAGTAAAAATAACAGGTTATCGTGAAAAACATGGACCGTGGGTGTGTGAGAAGGTTATACATAGGGTAGATTACTTTCAAAATTTATCCCTTGGATTTCGTCTCCCAGAGGGTACGAATCTGTTCATAAAGTAGAATCAAAATTAGGAACCGAGTTAAAATATTTGTCCTTGTAGGGTCGTAGAAACCAGGCAGGATCTCTAAGTGTCGACGGTAGGTCTTTCAAAGGTAAGTTCGAAATGCCAGAGATGAAATTGTTTTGTTGTTAAAGGAAAAAGAAAAAATTTATGTTTTGACGAAACTAATAATAGAACGGATGGCGACTGGGAGGGATGAAGGTGTGTTGGGTTCCGTATAGCAAGTACAACTAAATTTTACTATCAAAATAATCGATATTTAGAGAGACGAGAACGACTAGAGTTTTCCACGATACTGACTAAGATTTGTCTTATTAGACGTGTAAGAACCCATAGTGCTTACTGTACGTAGAGCTTTGGAGACTGTAGAGAGAGTTTGTTTGTGTAAGATATGACAAACAAAAATAAGTCATATAACTAGTTACTCGGACCATCTGTGCACTGATGTCGGAAATACTGACCAGACGGACTACCACGGACTGGGAGACACCAAAGGTAGGGGTGGGACCACTACCAGACTCCGAGTCTCTACTGTTTCAAACGTATTCCCCAAGGTAAACGAGCCACCAGCTAGTTACGACTTCTCAAATCCTAAATTTAAATGTAATAGGATACGTACTGAAGGGTATTCCTTAAAACGTAATTTAGTCTCTAAGTCGAAGACTCTTCCACTTTCAAAGTTTACGAGGTATTGAGTTGACCTATTTAGGATTCGAAAGGTTTTGTCCTTTAAACCCCCACCCCCTCCACTCCCTTTTTCCACCCCCCCCGCCTTTAGACACCTCTTCTTCTCAAGGAATTTCAATCAAAAACTTAAAATAGAAGGTTTAACGTTAGACGAACTTCATATTTATAATCGGTACATGTACCACTCATGTACCACCACTCATGACTTTTGACCCTTTCACTATTTATCCACTCCAGTAATTTCTCTTTATTCTAATAATCACACACACACACACACACACACACACACACACACACACACTCGTACACCACATCCCACACGGACTTCGTCCAAGACCACTATCCCCCACTAAATCTACTACGTAAAAATCCACTTAAGTTACCTTTTTGATATATGGAGGGTGTACTTAAAATCGAGAAATACGGAGTACCATGTATAATATCGGTGTTCTACCCCTACATTGTATTAAAAGGAAAGAGTATAAACAATGTGCATATTTGAGATTACTCTGGTCCAAAAGTTCACTCCACTGATAAAGGTCTGAGTGTTCTCCAGAGGAGGAGAAAAGGGAAGATTAAATTACCATTGAAACCGATGTATAGGTCCGTCTTTTATACGAACAGTTTCCTTCACACATAAAAACTTTTAGTGATATACGTTATTGGTTCTGTGCCTTAGTTGGATTTACAGGTATTTGTTTACTTACTTTTTTCTAAACCATATATATCTATATATGGTGTAGTATATAGTCAAGTCAAGTCAAGTCAGCGAGTCAACACAGGCTGAGAAACGCTGGGGTACTTAACGTCGTGTGGTCCGGAGGGACAGGTAGTGGTTGAGGTCCTCAAGTGAGTCTAAGTTCAGGTAGCTCAGTCACTACAGTAGGTCGGTAGAGTAGGAGACAGCAGGGGAAGAGGAGGACGGGGGTCAGGGAGGGTCGTAGTCTCAGAGAAGGTTACTCAGTTGAGAAGAGTACTCCACCGGTTTCATGACCTCAAAGTCGAAGTCGTAGTAAGGAAGGTTTCTTTAGGGCCCCGACTAGAGGAGATCTTACCTGACCAACCTAGAGGAACGTCAGGTTCCTCTCAGAAGAGGTTGTGGTGTCAAGTTTTCGTAATTAAGAAACCGCGAGTCGGAAGAAGTGTCAGGTTGAGAGTGTAGATATGTACTGGTGTCCTTTTTGGTATCGGAACTGATCTACCTGGAATCGGCCGTTTCATTACAGAGACGAAAACTTATACGATAGATCCAATGGTGTAGTATATATATATATATTACATATATTACCTTATGATACGTCGGTGCTTTTATTACTTTATTACGGTAGACGTCGTTGTACCTACCTAGATCTCTAATAGTGTGATTTTCTTGATTCGGTACGTCCCTTTGTGTTTATATTATACTATGACGAATATACACTTTGGATTTTTTACTATATTTACTCGAAATATGTTTTGTCTTCATCTGGGTGTCTGTCTTTTATTGATTACCAATGGTTTCCCCTTTCCCCCTTCCCTATTTAACCTTCAAACCCTAATTGTATATGTGTGATATTATATATTTTATCTATTTGTCATACCTAGATGACATATCGTACCCCTTGATATAACTTATAAAAGATTATTGGATATTCCCTTTTCTTAGACTTGTTCTTATCTATGTGTGTGTATATGTACTTACATAGACGTAGTGAAACGACATGTGACTTTACTTACGTTGTAGCATTTAGTTGATAGTCAAGTCAGCGAGTCAGCACAAACTGAGACGTTGGGGTACCTGACGTCGTGAGGTCCGGAGGTACAGGTAATGGTCGAGGGTCTCGAACGAGTTTGAGTACAGGTAACTCCGCCACTACGGTAGGTTGGTAGCGTAGGAGACAGTAGGGGAAGAGGAGGACGGAAGTTAGAAAGGGTCGTAGTCCCAGAAAAGGTCACTCAATCAAGAAGTGTAGTCCACCGGTTTCATAACCTCAAAGTCGAAGTCGTAGTCAGGAAGGTTGTTTATAAGTCCTGACTAAAGGAAATCTTACCTGACCAAATTAGAGGAATGACAGGTTCCCTGAGAGTTTCAGAAGAGGCCGTGGTGTCAAGTTTACGTGCTTTGCTTATGTCGTAACATTTAGTTGATATGCAGTCACTTTTTGTTGTGGTTGTACTCCCTTTAAGGATTTTTCTCCCCCCTCGATATTCTAAAAATTTACTTCGTCTTTTATACCTACCTTTTCGAGACAAAAGAGTGTGACCTTTAAAATTGAAAATTTTCGTACACACACGAAATAAAACCATAGTCAATTTGATTTTATGTATAAATAGATATTTTTTAACTTCTTTCGGAATTTTATCTTGAAGAGATCGACGCTATTTCGTTTTTACAAAATCACTTATAAACAAAGATAAACGAACAAAGGTACCAAAAACTCTTTTATAAAGACATGTCAAACTTTACCCGGGTAATTTTAGGTCAGATTTTGATCCACAAGCTTTGTACTCTTTCTAAAGACTGTCCTCTTAATTGATAGTCTTCTCTTCTTAGACGACCGGGAAAGGATAAATACGAGTCAGTACAGGTCGAGAAACACTGGGGTACCTGGCATGGGGTGGTCTGAAGAGGTAGACACCTTAAAAGGTTCGTTCTTATGACCTCACCCAACGACAAAGGAGGGGGTCCCCTAGAAGGACTGGGTCCTTAGATTGGGTTCAGACAACACAGGAAGACACAACCGTTCTCCTAAGAAGTGGGTGACGGGGTAGATGTCGTTCGAAAGAAGAAACCTCATGTTTTAATATTGAAGAGTTAATTTCTTTTTGAAAGTGGATTTCCTACTAGAAGTGAGAACACATTAAGAAATTACTAAACAGTCATTATTAAGATATTTACAGTACTTGGGAGTATTACTTTATATAAAAAGACTCCCTTTCCAAGAAGTATCTTTAAATGTATACCGTAACTTTATATTACTAGTAAAAAATGTCATGTTATTATAACTTTAATACTCCGATACTATCTCGAATACCAGTATAAAATTTTATTGTATTATAAAGATTTTTCCCTAACTCAGAAATATATACGTACGTACATACACAACCCCCCACCTATTACTACTTATATATGCACTTGTTCTTTTTATTAAAATTTCGATGAGAAAGTTGAAATCACTTTACTTTCTGGAGTATCTAATTCTATGATCCTATTTCATGGTACATTTAGGCTTAAAGAGAATATCTTTTATAAATAAAAATTAGTTTAGTACATATGCGAGAGAGAAGAAGACAAAGGAGGAAGGAAAAGTCCGGAAGGAGCCATCGAATCTTAGACGGACGTTACGTCCTCTAGGTCTAAACTAGGGATCCAACCCTTCTAGGGGACCTCTTCCCTTACCGATGGATGAGGTCATTAGACCGGACCTCTTAAGGTACCTGTCTCCTCTCATTCAGTATTAAAAAGAATATCTTTTAAAAACAAAACTTAGTCAAATACATATGAGGGAGGGAGGGAGAGAAAGAAGGAAGGAAAATGGGAGAACGTTCAGTTTACAATTGGGGTGTCTCTCCTATACAAACTATTATCCCAGTACTTCTATCGTTGATATAATTAATAGAGTCAATTAGTGGAATTATTTCTCACCAACTATTAAGACCGACATAGAGAGAATCTCTTCATTAAGGACCAAGTTTTTTTTAGAATAATCCTATGTAGGGTTATTCGGTCTAAAGGGGACTTCACAATCAGCGAGTCAGTACAGGTTGAGAACACAGAAGTACCTGACATCGGGTGGTCCGAGGAGACGGGTACCCTAAAAGGTCTGCTCTTATGACCTCACCCAACAGGAAAGGAAGAGGTTCCCTAGAAGGGTTAGGTCCCTAGGTTGGCTCCAAAGGACGTAACGTCCTTCTAAGAAATGGTAGACTCGGTGGTCCCTTCGGGGGTTCGTATCTAAATAACTTCTTGGAACATAGAAACGTACTGAACAGAGAAACAGACCCTGTCAAAAGAAGGATCAAATCGTTTAGAATTAGAAAATTTAAACCGAGACTAGAGTTAAGTAGGCTATAATCTATCGGACGGAATTGTCAGAGTGGAGGATCGGAAAGTACAATTGATCGTACGGGGACCGAGACACTTTGCGGGTGTCACATGGGTCCCGACGGAACAAATTCCGACAAGAAAACACGAGGTCGACCAAAGAGGGTAGTCGAGTCGTACACGAGTGGTGCAGAGTGAGAATACTAGGGTACCTGAGATCGGACGGTCCGAGGAGATAGGTACCCTAAGAGGTGCGTTCTCACGACCTCTCCCAACGGTAAAGGAAGAGGTCCCCTAGAAGGGTTGGGTCCCTAGTTTGAGTCCAGAGGATGTGAGTGATGTCCGTTTAAGAAATGGTTGACTCGATGTTCCCTTCGGGATAGGGTTCTAGTCGATGGGTGTTTACCCTCCTCGTGGTATTGACATCTCCCTGTAGGGGTTTTGTCACCCATACTCGGTGTGTAATCCGAGGTATCTGACCCCTTGGAAGTGTTCCTTCTGTTTGTGTAACTTGTTAACCCAAACTTTGTGTTTCTCGAATGAAACTCCTCTCGACCTCTCGATATCCTTTTTTTCGGGTGACAATTTCCCGTGTAGCGGTGGTTCTCAGTGAAGTTTGGTGAACATGGTCGCCACACCTAATAATATTAGTGCATTGAATTAATCTCGAATGTGTTTGGTTCTTTACACGTACTCTTTTCCCATGTAAAGAGACTTTTTACTAAAGTTACAGGGTAACTCTCCGAAGGAACTTCCATTCAGAAGTTTTTACGTTTTTCCTACGTTTTTGTTTATCCGTTTTGTTCACACTTTAATCACCTTTTGTACTTTTTTAGATCTTCCTATCCCTTGAACCCAGAAAGTCTGCTCAGTAAAGCCTAAGTAATAAGACATTTATGTGACTTTGACCTTTAGTCGGTTCTAACAGATCTTTGTACCATATATGTTCTTCAAAAGGTTTCACACCCGTACGTTTTTCCGAACTAGGAAGAATCTACTAACTGTTTTTCGTTTGTTTTTTAGGGGGTTTACTACAAAGTAAATTTTATTTTACAAAACGATGAGAAAAATTATAGATGAATTAGGTTTCAAAAACTAATTGGTTGTCAGGAACTATTGTAGACTGGTTTTTTCTCGAAAATAGTATTGGTGAAGGAGAAGATATCATGAAAACAAGTAATTTTATTCTGTGAGTACATCATATTATTTACGTAATCCCATTCAAGACTCTCACATCGACACTTTTTGCAGTCCATCAGGAATACCCCGAATTTTCAGAAGTATAAACAGAAAATGGTGGAATGACTTGAAATGTACATACAAATGTATAGAGAAAAGGAGTGATAAACTGTTAGTCATATTCCATCCTTTACATTAAAAGTAAAAACATAGGAAGTACGGAATGATTTATAGACCCTGAGTCATTTGTGGTTTATTTTCAACCAACTTGACTTAATTATTTATTTTGGGTTTTGAAATAAAATAGATTTTCAAGATTCTAGCATCGTTAGTTATAACACTGAGTATTAAACATCTAAACAGACGGAATTTGGTTACCTACCTTAACCTTGTATTCATATAGACTATAACAATTGTTTTTTTTTTACCGTAGTCCTAACGGGTTAATGAATGATTCACTTCATTTCAACGAGTCAGTACAGACTGAGAAACGTTGGGGCACCTGACATCGGATGGTCCAAGGAGTCAGGTACCTTAAAAGGTCCGTTCTCATGACCTCACCCAATGGTAAAGGAAGAGGTTTAATGAATGATTGACCCCACAATAAATGGTTACTTCATGAATCGGTCGTGATGAAAGTCTTTAAACGTGGTAGGAGTCATGAGTCGTCCAGAGGTCGAGTTTTCAAGTCGTTTCTTTATTTGAAGGACAGTACGTTCACGGAAACTTACGTAAATAGACGTATTTCCACTCAGTGTCTTTGTTAAGTAAAGATCACCACTCCCACACTACTCGAATTCGACACTAAAAAGTTTACTACGACCCAAGCAGGGGTGTGAATTGTGAAATTAGGACATTATTTGCTGACCTTATCTGGATTCCTAAGGAACCTTGTCGAACGTGAAAATTGTTCAAATTAAGTTGATTTTGTTTGTTTGTTTTTTTTGAGAAGTCAGGATGGGTCGTCGTTTTAATTGCTTTTCAGTATTTACTTTGGAATTATAGTGACTATTAAAGTAGGACTTCTAGATTCACGAGGAACACTTCCCTAGACTCAAAACAAAGGTCCTAAACAACGGGTTTACCAATGTCAACAGGTTTGTAGGAGTTGAGATAGACGAGACAGTAGACCGTATTTGCAGTCAGAAACTACGAAGGTACGAAAAGTACCTACAGTTTGAAAGAACTTGTCTACCACCTCAAAGTGTGAAGGACGAAGGGTTATATTGACCTCGTCTATAGACCATTGTACGTTGGGAGTAAATGATTTTCATGTCGGTGCAAAAACACGACAAAAAGAACTCTTTAAATTTTGATATCTTTTCATGTTTATTGTGAATAGTTCATAGGTACTTGGATGGTGGGTCGATAACTTTCGACAATTGTAAAAAACTGTATAAAATAAGTTTAGTAAAAAAATTTTCATTTATATTATTTCGTAATACCCAATGTGACTTCAGTGAAACAACAGATAAGGGTCAGACTTAAGAGAGGAAAGGTTTCCATATAGAAGGGTAGATAGTTTTTGTTTTTAAGAAAATTCGAAGGTCCTTGGATTTTTCTCGTAACTAAACACACCCTAAGAAAAATAATTACATTTTACTGTAATATAAGAAAAATATAACTTTTAATACATAATTTAAGGAAAGTCACTAAAATACCGTAAGATAACTTAGTTATAAGGTGGTAGGTGAATAAGTAAGTGATGCCTAATAACCTACCAAAGATCAAAAAGTCGTAGTATTTGATGACATTAACAAATACTATAAAGAAACACGGGTACCAGTTGAAAGGGGTCTGACACGATGAATTTTGCACAGGTATTGGACCCACGAGTAAGTTTTTAAAAATATCAGGAACCGTTCTATCCCTAAGACACTGTTTTTTCTATTTGATACTTCGTTTCGTGTGAAAAGTAAAGTGAACTGTAAAGTGTCGTTTTGAAAAACCTCTTTCCTTCACTACGTGAATAAATATAAGACCACGTTCGAGACAGAGTGCCTAACTCATCACGACGACGTCTAGTGTATGCACTTTCACCTTAAGGGTTCAGTGTCTCCTACACTAAAAAGTAAAATGATACACGATGGTTTGACGAAAGGGCATTACTGACAGGGTTAAGTAAGTAGGTGTCGTAGACTTTGAAGAGTAAAATAGGTGTAAGAATGTGTGAGAAAAAACTATTAAACAAATAATGTAGAAATGACTCTATATTAAATAATGTAGAAATGACTCTATATTAAATATATGGTATGTTAAGTGGGTAAATTTGATATGTTCACTCACCAAAAATGATAAACATGTCTCAATACGTTGATACTGGTGTTAGGTAAAATCTTGTAAAAGTAGTGGTAGGGGGTTTTGTGGGTACGGGAAATCGATAGTGGGGTAGGGGTGGATTGGGAGTTTAGGGGGTTAGGGATCCGTTGGTGATTAGATGAAGGACGTCTCTCACCGGACAAGACCTGTGAAGTATGTGTGTCTGAGTATGTATATAGTGTGAGTATACACAGCAGAAAGCACTGACGGGAGGAAAGTGAACCACATAATAGACACTCAGTAGGTACAGTATCATACACAGTAATGCAGTGAGGAAAAATGCCAGTTTATCGTAAAGTGACCCTCTACTCGAAAAGGGTGGGTGGGGTCTCGACGAAAGGACGACGTCGACGACCAAACCCACTTGGACGTGGGACCCGACCTCCGCTGTGACGTATCGGCGGTCCCACTGTAACTTGACCCCCTGGGGTCCTCCCCGGATGGAAGGACCCGACCGACACAGGACCCCCTGGACCTCAGGGACTGTCAGGAGATGGGAAATGACTTGATCCGACCAGACAGGTGGGGGATCGTTCGGGTTGTGACTCGGAGGGTTTCGTCTCTTTTCCAACAAGTGTTCGGTCGTAGAGACGTGTACCGAACGGCGATGGTGGTGGAACTTAACGCCACGGTCCGTGTTACCAAGACACGACCCTTGGATTGGACTGGGCAATCCACGGTCCGGAGACGTGTGCCAGGAGAATTCCATTCACTTTGATATACTTCGTGTTTTCTTCTCCAAGTTGGAATAGTGGATCTAAGGTAGAATGAAGGGTGGGGAGAAGACCAAGGACCCGAAGGATCCGTTCCTATCACCATTTCTTGGGCGGACGGTTACATCCTCTACGTTTCCTGTGTCTAAGCTAGGGACCCAGCCCTTCTAGGGGACCTCCTCCCGTACCATTGGGTGAGGTCATAAGAGCGAACCTTATAAAGTCCCTGTCTCCTCGGACCACCCGATGTGTCAGGTATCCCATCGTTTCTCAGTCTGTACTGACTTTACTGAATCGTGTGCACGTACGAAGACTAAGGATCGCCCGAAACGACCACTGTGGTACCTCATTTGATTGCTAATAGGAGACAAAGTCGACTTGTGTCATGGGTGTACCAACCCGGTAGGTCATCCTCCGTCAGTCGGGACCCTTGGGACTCTCCAGAGTAGATCACGAGGTCGTTCCCTTGAGTGTTCTGGTAGGTCTCCGACCGTCCTTAAGGTCTTAACGAATATCTGTGAAGGTCCGGGGTCTAAGATCCTTCTCTGCTTCACATTCAGTGGTCGATCCACAGGGAGGACAGTCGCTACACGGGTCACTGCACCTGGCACCCTACGGTCAGACGTTCCTCTGTGGTCAGAGGACCCGAGACTCGTGTACTGGCCCGTCGAGTTGGACTCTGCGAAGAAGAAGTTCCCGGTTCCCCGTCTTCGGACCACTTACCTTCACTGGTTCTGGGCCAGCCGGTACCCATGTCCCTCCGACCCCGCACCGGACCGTCCTCGGCCTTCGCCTTTACGACGCCGGGACGCCGGGTCTCTCCTCGGACACCGGTCCCCGGAGTGAGGAGGGTCACCGAGGTGAGTTGGCCCGTGCGTGTTACACCGCAAGGTCTCCAGTCAACCCCAGGGCGGTGTGGGTCCTCCACGGAAACTCCGAGGACCCAGGTGGGTCGCCCACTACCCTGTTGTGACGTTTCGACCAGAGTGGGTCTGTCAAAGGGCCCTATGGAAGTTGTGGGCGGCGAGGGGGTGGTATGTGTGTGTGTGTGTGTGTGTGTGTGTGTGTGTGTGTGTGTGTGTGTGTGCGGTTCCGGGTAGATATGACCTTCGACAACAAGACCCCTCCTCGGCTCCAGTCCCACAGGGGTCACAGAGCTGAAAACTGGAGTGAACAAAAGAATATTCCTAAATCCGACACCAAACCCCAGGGTTCAACCGCAGAGTCCTCGTACCGACAAAGACCCGGTCATACCGGATCCTTAGACCTGAAAGAGACTGTTGTATACGATGTCAAGGTTAATGTCTGAATTCTTTTGTCTAAAAAATTTCAAAATAACTCTAAATTAAAATATACGGTATCTCAAGTGGAGAAATTACGTATATTCAGTTACAAAAAATCATATAAGTGTCTATACGTTGGTATTGGTGTCAATTAAAATCTTGTAAAGGTAACGAAGTTTTTCTTTTGGGTCCCTGAAGGGACCACCGGATCTCCAATTCTGAAGTGGAAGGTTACGTCCCCCAAACCCAAACTAGGGATCAGTCCCTCGAGTCTAGTGCGTACGGACCGTCAGTTTTTTTGTTTTGGATTTTGTCTTTACGATAACATTTTTTAATTTATTTCCGAAAATTTTAACCAGGAGAAGTTTTATTAGAATTTCTTTCTTTGAGGTGTGGGAAATCGGGTGGTAGGGGAGTAGGGGAGGGGGTCGGGATACGTTACTGATTAGACGGTAGATGTCTAAAGGATAAGACCTAAAGGTATACTTGTCTTAATATGTTATACCTCAGAAAACACTGACCGTAGTACCAAAGTCCAAGTAAGTTCATCATCGTATGTTTATGAAAGAAGGAAAAATACCGGTTTAGGTAACATACTTATGTGGTGTAAAACGAATAAGTAAAGTAGGTACTTACCTACAAACTTAACAAAGGTGAAAACTACTAGTATTCGTTACGACGATATTCGTAATCACACGTAACGATTGAGTACAGACTGAAAAATATTGGGGTACTTGCCATCGGGTGGTCCGAGGGTACCCTAAGAGGTCCGTTCTTATGACCTCACCCAACGGTACAGGAGGAGGTCCCCTAGAAGGGGTGGGGCCCCAGTTTGAGTGTAAAAGATACGGAGGGTGTAACCGTCCGTCTAAGAAATGGTGACTCGGTGGACCCTTTGGGGTATTCGTAATCACATGTACGCACGAGTCAGTGAAGTGAGTCAGACTGAGAAACGCTGGGACACCTGACATCGGGTGATCCGAGGAGAACAGGTACTCTAAGAGGTCCGTTCTTATGATCTAACCCCAACGGTACTGAAGGAGGTCCCCTAGAAGCACTGGGTTCTTAGCTTGGACGTAGAGGACGATAAGAAACGGGTGACTCGGTGGACTCTTCGGGTTTTCAATCACATGGGTTTTTGTTAAGTTAATATAACCATATGGTGTCAAACAAATAGAATAAGTAATCGACTACCTGTAAACTCACAAAGATGGAAGAACCTATAATAATTATTACGGTGAGACTTGTATCATATATTCTGTTAAAACACACTTGTATACGAAAGTAAAGAGAACCCATATATAGGTCCTTACCTTAACACCCCAATTTACTATCTGACAGAAATCACAAAACCCCACCCCTTCCGTTACCGTGGGGTGGGGTCATGAGAACGGACCTTTTAGGGTACCCGCCTCCTCGGACCACCCGACGTCAGGTACCCCAGTGATTCTCAACCTGTGCTGACTCGTTGAAGTGAAAGTGAAAAGTGAAAGTACGTAACCTCTTCCTTTACCGTTGGGTGAGGTCATAAGAACGGACCTCTTAGGGTCCCGACCCCCTCGGGCCACCCGACGGTAGATACCCCAGCGTGTCTCAGCCTGTGCTGACTTCGCTGAATCGTCGTCGTCGTGGTCGTCGGAAAACCCCTTGACGGTCTGACAAAAAGTTTCACAGATGTCGTAAAATGTAAGGGTGTTCGTCACATATTTCATATTCGGGTGTTCAAAACAAGACTAAAGAGATGTAGGAGTGGTTGTGAACAATGATGAATCGAAAAATCATATAGGTAGGATCTCCCACACTTCGCCATAGAGTTATACCAAAACTAAAAGAAAAAGGATCACTGGTTATTACGACTTATAAAAAGTACACGAATAACCAATAAACGTAAAAAAGAAATCTCTTTACCGATAAGTCGAGGAAACAGGTAAAAAATCAACCCAATAGAAAAATAATGACACAGTACTCAAGAAACATATTAGATCTATGTTTAGGGAATTGTCTATATCTGAAACGTTAAAAAAGTTAATTAAACATGATGAATATAAAAATATTGATATTTACTCCGTATTATGTGTAGCCATTCGAGTTAATTCGATATTTTAAATTATATATTTTAACACACAATAACTATGTATGTATACATGTATATATATTAAGTGATGACGTAAACTAAAAGACAATAAAAATTTCGGAAACACTGATAAAAGTACTCCTTATAATCAGACATCAAAAGAATTTTCGAGAAACCCAAATACGATCATACAGACTATTTCACCCAGAAAAAAAAGGACTTCGCAGACACTTCAAAGTCATAATAAAAAGGAATTTATTAACTGTCTTAAGTTGTCACTTCGGTAAAAGATACCCCTCTTAAATTAATGTTCCACGAAAAAATAACTTAAGACTCGTATCACCTAAAATATAACGACTCAAGGTCCAAAACAATCAACGAACATCTCTTAAAACCAGAAACGAATTCAACGAACACCTGGTTGACTACTAAAACTCTGAAAACGTAAAACAACTCCACGTAAATTTCGTCAGAAAAAAAGAACCAGATCGATTCAGGGTGGTGGTTCCGAATTAAGGAGACCACAGAAATAACTTATGGACCCACACGCCGAAAGGTGGGACCGACAAACCGAGACCTTAAAGGGGATGAGACATACTCGAGACTCTGAACAAGTCTAATTTCGAGAGACTTAAGAAACCAGTTAAACATCGTAAAGGATATGGAGGGTTTGAAGTCTGAGGTCACCTTTGGAGACGTGTTCCGAAACAAGGTACATCGTAAAAGAAGAATAATAAAAGGGGTACTTAAGACCTACGAAGTAGAAAGGGTTTGAGGGTAGAGACAACGGAGTGGAGTCCCTCTGGGGATGTGAGAACAAATTTGGAACCAATAGTGACGTCTACCACTAACGTCGGTACTTTAATTTTCTGCGAATGAGGAACCTTCCTTTCAATACTGGTTGGATCTATCGTATAAGTTTTCGTCTCTGTAATGAAACGGTTGTTTCAAGGTAGATCAGTTCCGATACCATAAAGGTCACCAGTACATACATACACTTTCAACCTGACACTTCTTTCGACTCACGACTTCTTAACTACGAAAACTTGACACCACAACCTCTTGTGAGAATTCTTAGGGAACCTGACGTGCCTCTAGGTTGGTCAGGTAAGATTTCCTCTAATCGGGACCCACAAGTAACCTTCCTGACTACGATTTCGACTTCGAGGTCAGGAAACCGGTGGAGTACACTTCTCAACTGAGTAACCTTTTCTGAGACTACGACCCTCCCTAACCCCCGTCCTCCTCTTCCGCTGTTGACTCCTACTCTACCGACCTACCGTAGTGGCTGAGTTACCTGTACTCAAATCCACTTGAGACCCTCAACCACTACCTGTCCCTCCGGACCGCGCGACGTTAAGTACCCCAGTGTTTCTCAGCCTGTGCTGACTCGCTGACTTGATTGATTGATTTCTTAGAAGGACGTTACGTCTGTACCGAAGTTAGGGACCCAGTCCTTCCAGGGACCTCTTCCCTTACCGTTGGGTGAGGTCATAGGGACGGACCTCTTAGAGTACCTGTCCTCTCGGACGACCCGAATGTCAGGTGTCTCAGTGTTTCTCAGCCGACTCGTTGATTTGTTGTTGGGTTAGGGGTGAAGATGTAACAAGAGGTCTTGCAGAAAGGTTTGTCTTTCGACTCCGAACGGAGTAAACAAAGGGATTAGTGTCCTTAGTGTCGGGACACGACGGACAACAGGTCAGAGACTTGCATTAACGGAACAAATAAAACACACCAAAAGATGAAACAAAACGACCCTTCCGTTCAAGTAAAGGTCAACGATATATACCGGTTTCGTCTTCAGAAGTGTCTTTTAAGTTTAATTATTCTTATGGTCGGAGACAGGTTGCCTAGTTCTCTCTAGGTAAGAAAAAAAGGGACCCTAGAGGAAGAACATTATGAAACCCTGAGTAAGTCGGGTCTCCGGAGTCATGACTGACAGCAGTAGACTCTATCTTTCTTGGTCTCACACAAGTCACGGAACTCCTGAAAAAAGGAGGGGAGGCAAAGAGACGACAGCGACATTAAAGAGACAGTACAGTGGTAAAATTGTCCCAAAAGTCATAGTCCGTTTACAAAGTGTGACTCTGTCCAAGGAAAACTGGTTGGGTAGAGACATGATGTTTTAATAGAAATCATGATTATTACTTCTTTTTATATATCTAAAGTCTACACTTTATTCTACAAGAATGGTTTAGTTCTATAATGTGGAAAGTCACTAAAGAGATAAAACGTCAAAATTTAGGTTTATTTTTTTTAAAAATTCAAGTGTACTAACTATCTTAACTTTATTGTACAAAGCAACAGAAGTACTAGTAACATGATAGTAACAGCAAGTCAGTGGGTCAGCACAGGTTGAGAAACTCTAGGTACCTGACGTCGTGTGGTCCGGAGGGACAGGGAGTGGTAGAGGGTCTCAACGGGTTCAAGTACAGGTAACGTAGCCACGACGGTATGTCGGTAGAGTAGGAGACTACGGGAGAAGAGGAAGACGGAAGTTACAAAGGGTCGTAGCCCCAGAAAAGGTCACTCACCCGACAAGTGTAGTCCATGATAGTAATAAATAAAGATTAATTACGTATCCCTATACATGGTCATGACTCCAACAACTATGTTTAACAAGGGCTTCGTTCTAGTTTTAAAGGTTCGGTAACGTGTGAATGAGACTTTTTTCAGGATCCATCGATTAAGACGTACGAATACCGACTGACACATTGAACCTCTAGAGTCTCAATTTAAGGCACATTTCACGGGACAAATAATTTACTTCCTATTAATTTTACATGTATACATATTTTAATCAAGGCTTTCCTTGACTAAAAAAAAGTGGCTCCTCGTAAAATAGTGACTGTAACACATCTTGACTTTTGTGTACCACTATTACTTTTGGTCTGATTGGACATTGACATCGACAAAAATAATGTCAAAATTTTTTTTTTTTTTTTGGCAGACGTCCGTTCCGTGAGACAAGACACGGACACGAGACCCACCTGGGGACGGTGGTGGAAGGAACCAAAGGGTGAAAGTCCTTGGGACCCACCATAGGGGCGAGGGTTCTTCGTAACACTAGTAATTTTAAGGTGTCAAACTTAGGTTAGTCAGGTCACATCCAAGACGGGTAAAGACTCTGAATAAGAAACGGGTACCGAGGCGTATTGGGAGTCAAGTTGGTTCCAAGAAGTCCCGCAGCCTCACCCCCCGTCTTTTGTGGAGGTAGTGTCGTGAAAGCCCGTTTTCCTCCGAAGTCAGAGTGACAGGTTGAAAAACCACTGTACGACCAGTCAATATGTGTACGTGTGCACCTGCATGTCTAGCCTTCCCCATGTCAGACGACCTTTATAAAATACATCGTACCAATATAATTAAATGTAAGTTTCGTTAAACGTAAATATAAGTATTACTAATGATATATCGAAAAACATTACTTAGTAGAACAAAACAACGGTCACTACATAACATCTTGTTCAGTCTTTAAAAGATCGACAGACACGAAATTTTGTTGGACGTATATCTTTGTAACAAAGAACTTCGAAATCTGGAATGACTATTTTAGGAGGTCGGACCTCTGAAAACAATCCTCTTATAACCTGATTTTTTACAAAATTTTATTTTCATTTCGTTTAATCCAAGACAAATGTATACTACGTTTCTTAAGTCAATAACGTCTTTTCCGTTTTTACTTACATTTTACAAACATGGGGTAGTAGATACTTATTAGTAATTGTGAACCTGAAATTATTTTTATCGGTAACATAACGAGTTATTTGATAATTTACATTAAATAGACTTAAATTATCTTCTTTTTATTTGACTTATTTTAACTACTCTAAGGGAATTCGAAATGTATTTACAAAGAAATAAGGTACTCTATAAAGGGCTGTTTTCAAGGGAGATTTTAATTCCTTTGTATGTTTTTTTTTTTTTTCGAACTCTTACACCTCAGTAATACAGAGTAATTTATGTATTATGCTAAAATCCCTCATAGTCGACTAATGGACGTCCCTATCTATTCACGTAATCGTTAAAGGAGGAAGGAGATTAACAGTTTATAAATATAAGACATTGGTATTAAGGATTTCAACAAATGATAAACAAAATGTATCTCTATTTAAGTCATGAGTGGTAGTCACGTTAGAGAAGTAAAGACTCAAGAAACAAAATGAAGCGAGACCTAAAAACAGTAGTTTATTAAACGACTTCTCCCAAGAGTGACACGAAACATACATGGCTCACAAAGGGAAGATGACCTTTCGTCCCGGTCGAAGTAGTCACACGTTGGACACGGTGACATGTCCAGGGTGACTCTTCCTTGAACGTGAACCGAATTACGAGACGACAATCAGAACTTTAAGAGGTAAGAAGATTTATTCCCGAAGGTGTAAAAGTAAAACGAAACGGGGGAGGGGGTTTAAGACATCGATCACCGAACTTTCTGCCCAAACCCCATACGATGAAGAAAGAATACGTATTAAAATAGGATAAATAAATAAGTAAAAACCGACACGACTCAGAAGTAACAATGCACCCGAAAAGAGATCAACGTGACTCGGCCGCGATGAGAGATCAACGGTACACACCCGAAGAGTAACGTCGCCGAAGAGAAGCAAACCTGGTGTCCGAGATCCCTCGTGAACAAAGTCTTCAACGCCGTGCACCCGAGTCACCCACGCCGAGGGTCCGAGATCACTTTCCCTTTCAGTGAGTCAGTACGGACTGAGAAACGCTGGAGTACCTGATTTGTCAGGTACCTTAAGAGGTCCGGTCTTATGACCTCACCCATCGGCAAGGGAAGAGGTCCCCTGGAAGGGTTGGGTCCCTAGCTTGGGTACAGAGAACGTAACAGTCACCTAAGAACTGGTCGATTCGTTGTTCCCTTCGGCTTCTTATGACCTCCCCCAGGGAAGAGGTCGGTTAGAAGGGTTAGGTCCTTAGTTTGGCCCCACAGGACGTAACGTCCATCTAAGAAATGGTTGACTCGATAGTCCCTTCAGGTCCGAGATCTCGTGTCCGAATTATCGACACCGAGTGGTCCCGGAATCAACAAGACGTCTCACACCCTAGAAGGGTCTAGCCCCTAGCTTGGACACAGAGGACGAAACCGTCCGTCTAAGAAATGGTGACTCGGGGGGCCCCTTAGGACTACGATCAAGAATCAGAGAGAAAGGAACTCTTGTGTCGGGACGTCAGTCGTCGCAGTAGTGTCTCTCGACCTCCGGTCGGACTGTTGAAAGAGAGAAAGCCACTATGCTATGAGAACAGACCTATGGACGTCTTTAGAAAGTAGAAACTTCAAGTTGTTGAAGTGGTCCCATACGGAGACACAATTCGAAAGTCTTAAATGTCTAACAACCTTGCGTCACACGACGAAGAAGTTAGAAACGTCTGAACAAAGTCTCTTACTAGGAATATATAAATCTAAAATAAAAAATCTTTCAGTTCTTCGTCTGGACCCGGTGGTATACGAGAAATAATTCAACGAGAGGGAAACCTGGAGTTGAAGGTCGTCGGTACTTCTCGTCAGAGCCTTCGAGAAGAAGGTCCTCGTTCCCCTCTCTAAGGGAATTTTTCCGTTTTCGTTTGGTTTGGGACTGGGGTTTAGGGAGAGGTTTATTAATACCATTTTGACGAACTTTTTCGACAGATAACAATGACTAGGGTCGAACCGCACCACCACCGAAGGATGACGACGATTAGAGAACCGAGTTCTTGTGGGTAGACAGTAACGTTGAGTGGGTAGTGTACACAATGGTTAAAGAACGTGATTTAGGGGAGTGGGGACAAAATTTCTAAATTGCACCGAAGAGAAAAGAACTAACCGAGGACTGACTGTCTATCACTTTCACTTTCAGTGAGTCGACACAGGCTGAGAAACCCTAGGGTACCTAATATGTCAGGTACCTTAAGAGGTCCGGTCTTATGACCTCACCCATCGGAAAGGGAAGAGATCCAGTAGAAGGGTTGGTTCCCTGGCTTGGGTCCAGAGGACGTGGTGACTCACGTCCTCGACTCGGTGTTCTCTTCCGGCTGACTGTCTATACACCGACTCATAAAATCATTATAGTTTTATAGATGATCTAACGTGAATGATTAACATAACAAATTTAGGACACATAGAAAAGACTAAAAGAAAAGAACCAGACACCAGATAGTCAATAAGTTCTCAACCTTTCAAAAGGTAACCAAACCGTTCCAAAAAATTAAAGAGGACTGTTTAAACAGAAAAAAATAATAAATAAAAAATAATCAAGACATTCAACATAACGATACATAATAAGTTACGTATGTTCCAATTTAAACGACAATAAAAAGTCAAACCTTGAGTTTCAGTTGAAAAATGAGACACTTAACACACTCGGGAAGGTTCAAATTCACCGGGTCCCCGTAGTTACCCCCTTTCACACCAAAACAGGTATGTAACGAAAAGGAACACACCATAAAAAGAAGGAGACCAAAAATATGGGAAGGCTAGGTCAGACGAAAAAGAAGGTTTATAACAAGTCACAAAGACCAAGAGATCAAAGTGTGAAGAAAGGGCCGTTCCACTATCTACGTAAGAGAAAATATCACACACACACACACACAAATTGTGTGTGTATACGTAAAGACAAAGTTACCTTACTTACTCGAAGAAAATATCCAAAAAGGGAAGGGAGTTGACAAAAATACTAAAACTTTAGTAGACAAATTTTCACAACCGACGTTTTTAGTAGTCCCGAATCAGACAAATCTCTTCATTAAGAAACTATTCAAAAAGTAAAAAATCTCAATAATAAAAAGGTCCAAAAGATAAAAAAGAGTTCAGTAACACTAGTAAACATAAAAGATATTGTGACTTGAAAATGGTTCTAAACGTTCAGATAATCGTAACAAACTCAGATTACGATTAAATTAAATTTATTAATTTTTGGGGGGTAATTATTAGTGTCTATATTACGGAGGAGTAAAATTAAATACCAAAGAGGAGGGATTGAATTCTCTGGTCACCATATAATTAAAATACCGATGAAAATAGAAGATATTTATTTAATTTTAATTTAAAATATTTTGTGTAAAATTAAATAAAATTTGCGTAATCGTTTTGTACAAATACAAAGTACATTTTTTATGTCCTACGTATTTCTTTTTCAATTATGGTAAGAGACTTGAGGGAGGGAAATGACGGGATTCTATTATTATTGTCGAACCACGATAGTATAAAGTTGAGGTAAGCCGTGCCGTGCAAACACGTTTGTGTTTAAACAGTCGAAAACCAAGAATATGCTTTTCCTATGTGATTTGTGCAATGAGAAATTGACGGAAATAAGTCACAAATTTATATAACCTGTGGGAAGTTCAATGATTAGAAACAAATCCGTACTCACTATCATGATAGTCGATTTAAATTTCAATTATTTAGTCATTATCTATAATTTTATTCTACAGGAATTTGTCTTTGTGTGTATTTTGTCAATGTATAATTAGTGAACTGTTTTTACAATGGTCTCCGATTTTCCTTGGATTGGGACATGAAAAGGATCCTCGTTACTAAGTCATAAGTAGTCATAAGTGTCGATGAAACATTTAGTATTGATAGTATTTTGTTCTTAACTGACATAAAGTCCGTCCACACCTAAAACTCCTGTTTACGAACTGACAGTTCGGTAAAAATCGACAAAAACATGTTTTATCTATTTTATTCTTTTATGAAAGGAGTTTTAGTGTGTGTGTGTGTGTGTGTGAGGGGTCGACCATTGGTTTAACCACAAAAATTATAAATCGATTCTTGCAAGAAAGGGAGAGAAATGGACTAGTTAAGACCTTCCTCTCATGACTCGAGAACTTCTGTATAAAACTTAACTTTATCACTCCTGTAACAGAATCTTAAACCTTCAATAATTTCTATGGGAAGAGTTAAAAAAACGAAAGACGTCTATTTGTCTGT
Source organism: Capra ibex (assembly GCA_006410555.1). Taxonomy (NCBI): domain Eukaryota; kingdom Metazoa; phylum Chordata; class Mammalia; order Artiodactyla; family Bovidae; genus Capra; species Capra ibex. Next base: position 7,068,559 of record SJYO01048061.1, on the reverse strand, counting down.
TTCACCTTAGATACAGTGTGTGATAAGAAAGATACTATAACTACAACTGACATTCCGTGTTTATTAGTTTTTTCTATGAAACTCTAGATAAAAAACAACTCGTCCGTTACATAAAAATTTTTCTGTTTATTAGGTCGTGTAATTGTGTCTTATTTTAGGAATGAAAACCTCATCCTTCTCCTAATAATAGACACCAAAGTACTTGTAACGTCAGTATCAGTATTAATTCTTGGACTTTCGAGACACGAAAGAAAACTTTCTTGTGTTAAAGACAATGAAATCTTCCGTAAATCATTTTGTGACGCCCCACCCCCATCCCCGTCCCTCTTCCGTCACCGTGGGGTGAGGTCATGAGAACGGACCTTTTAGGGTACCTACCTCCTCGGACCACCCGACGTCAGGTACCCCAGCGATTCGCAGCCTGTGCTGACTCGTTGAAGTGAAAGTGAAAAGTGAAAGTCCGTAACCTCTTCCTTTACCGTTGGGTGAGGTCATAAAAACGGACCTCTTAGGGTCCCTGCCCCCTCGGACCACCCGACGGTAAATACCCCAGCGTGTCTCAGTCTGTGTTGACTTCGCTGAATCGTCGTCGTCGTCGTCAGGGGTCTAGTTTAGTTTTACATCAACGAGAGAAGGTTTAATATCATTACTACTGAATTTTCTACGTTATCTATTAACTATTCTAAAAACAGTTAACTATTAACTATTTTACTATTCCAAAGTATACTGTCGATCCAAATCCGAAACAAAAATGTGAATCTAAAAAAAAAAGAGAGATGATAATATTCTTACGTTAAGAGTCGAATCGATATAGTCTACAGATGAGATGTAAAAGATAATCAATATCTTCTAACTACCAAAAAGGACCACCGAGTCTCCATTTCTCAGATGGACGGTTACTTTCGTTACGTCCAAACTAGGTACCCACCCCTTCTAGGGGACCTCTTCCTTTACCTTTGGGTGAGGTCATAAGAACGGACCCTTTGGGGTACCTGTCTCCTCGGACCGCTCGATGTCACGTACCCCAACGTTTTCTCAGTCTGTGCTGAAGCGTGGACTTGGTGTTGTTGTTGTGTACGTTACACACGAGCCAAGGGAGGTTGAGTAACCCTGGGGGACCTGACCTCGGGTGGTCCGAGAAGACAGGTACCTTAAAAGGTCCTTCTTATGACCTTACCTAACGGTAAAGGACGACGTCTCCTAGAAAGACTGGGTCCCTAGTTTGGGTCCAGAGGACGTAACCGTTCGTCTAAGAAATGGTAACGTGGGAGACCCTTCGGGTTGTTGTTGTTAGTCAAGTCAAGTCAAGTCAGCGAGTCAGCACAGACTGAGAAACGTTGGCGTACCTGACGTTGTACGGTCCGAAGGGACAGGTAGTGGTTGAGGGTCTCGAATGAGTTTGCGTACAGGCAGCTCAGCCATTACGGTAGGTTGGTTGAATAGGAGACAGCAGGGGAAGAGGAGGGCGGAAGTTAGGAAGGGTCGTAGTCAGAAAAGACTACTCGGTCAAGAAGGGTATCTTCTACTATTAAATTACTTCTGAGCAATTACCAGAAGTCGTCTTACTCGAGTCAGAACTGAGAGAAATGGTGGGAAGATTAGAGAATGTCAAGGAAGGTGGAGAGTAGGGGAAAGAGTGAGACGGAGGGTGGTGGTGGGTAATAGGTCCAAAGAAACCTAAAGTGGAATAGTACCCGAAGGGTCCATCGAGTCGACCATTTCTTAGGTGGACGTTACGTCCTCTGGGACCAAACTAAAGACTCAGTCCTTCTAGGGGACCTCTTCCCTATCCGATGGGTGACGTCATAAGAACCCGAAGGGACCACCGAGTCGACCCTTTCTTAGACGGACGTTACACCCTCTGGACCCAAACTAGGGACCCAACCCTTCTAGGGGACGTCTTCCCTTGTCGATGTGTGAGGTCATAAGACCGGACCTCTTAAGGTACCTGACATATCAGGCACCCCAACTTTTCTCAGCCTGCACCGACTCGTTGAAAGTGAAAGGGAAATAGTAATGGAATGGACCTTACGGACGGAGAATATAATGGAAAGATTTAGGGTAGAAGAAGAATTTCGCAGGATCTCCGGTTGACTTTTATAAAAGAGGGAAAGAACTGAAAGTCTAATATGTACATTAAACAGGATATGTAAAATAAAAATTTTATACCGTTAAGTGAAATGTATACACACACAAATTATATGGATATCAGTAAAGTAGAACATCCATCCAGGATAGACGGGTTATTCTATAAAAACTTTTATCCGAAAAACAGTATATAAAAAGAAGACAAAAAGTCTCGTTATTTCGTGTGTTCAAAAGGTGATAGAGGACATTCAATTTAACATAAAGAATTACCTATATTGACGTTTAGTTTATGTCCTCTTAATCAGATTTCAACGTTCCTCTAAAAGGTCCTCTTAAAACTCTTACTCTGTTCCCTAATTTCTGTTCTCAAAAAGAGTCTAATGAAATAAGATAAATAAAACCGACACAACCCAGAATCAACACCGTGCACCCTAGAAATCCAACACCGGGTGTCTGAGAGATCAACACCACGAGTCTGAATCGAAGAGGTTCCGTACACCCTAGAATCAAGGGACTGGTCCCTAACTTGGACACAGGGGATGTAACGTTCCGTCTAAGAATTGGTGACCGGGTGGTCCATTCAAGGAAATTCAATAAAAAATTCGTATTATGAAACTAAGGAAAATATTAGTAGAGAGAATTGAAAGGATGAATAGGGGCTACGATGTCGGTTTGACCTGTGACGGGGTTTGTGAGAAAGAAGGGAGGGACGGAAAAGTACTAGAACCCGAAAGTGTGTCAGTGTGACTCGACCAAGTTAAGGGTAACGTATGGTTTCTGGACGCACTAGAGGTTGGACAATGTTGTACAATAAATAAGAGAGGTTGGGGTCAAAGGAGTAGTTCCTATTATGACCATGGGTCGTATCCTAAAGACTTTTATAGACAACTATAAATAGGGAACCGGTGAACTATGTTTCTCGACTGTAATTTTTTCTGGGACTACGACCCTTTCTAACTTCCGTCCTCTTCTTCTTCTCCTGTCTCCTGTTCTACCAACGTACTGTAGTGGTTGAGTTACCTGTACTCAAACTCGTTCGAGGCCCTTACCCACTACCTGTCCCTCCGGACCGTACGACATCAGGTACCCTAGTGTTTCTCAACCTGTGCTGATTCACTGATTTCTAGTTCTAATTAGAATGTTTCATGGGACTGGGGACGATAGGTAATTCCGTCACAAATCGTTTAACAACTGTTGTTAACCCAACACTTTATTTGAAGTACCCAAGGTTATTACTAACCCCCGATTTGTTCTCGTTTACCTCTTGTCATTTTATCTCCTCTCATCCGGTATTGTCTGATAAAACTGGGTGTTGATCTTTTTTATAAAAACACTTTAAAAATAAGTTTATATAACTATATATACTCATACACACGATGTGACACTGTACTTTACATAAAGAGTGACTCCCAAGTCCTACTTTACCAAACTTTTGGTGAAAATTGTAGTCAAATTTCCCGTACAGTAAATACTTCGGAAGGGTCTAAAACAGTAGTCCTTTACTTCAAAAGGAGAAACTAGAAGAACCTAACTGCAGAACATCGTTGTAAGATACGTCGTGGTCTCAACGGAAACACTACTCATAGAGTAAAGATGTCGTAAAAGTCTCAGAGAAACTCGTAAATCTTGAACGGAACAAGTAGAGACGTATGAACCGTCGCGAGAGTCGTATAAACAAACGTGTAATATTTACGATTTATGTATAAAACAATTATCTACAGATTCAAAATGAGGATAAATTAATATCTTCACTGTTTAACTGTTCCCTTCGGACCTTCTCCGTGACTTTTGTTTCTGAGTCCCTAAATTGAAGTTAGTCTCTAAAAAAAAATTCAGAGGATAAATGGATAAACGAAACTACTCCTTATGGGTGGGGGTAGGGGAAATTAATTTCTAAAAGTTTGAAAGACTTCCCATCTTAAAACAAGAATCTCGTAAAGGCAGTATGACATATGTTCCGTCTTAAAGGATTTGACTCGAGTTACCGATACAAATCCTCGTGTTTCTAAGAGACTTTAATAGACATTTTAGACTAGACACCCGAAGGTCAGACTCGGGACGGAACGGTGACCTAAGCGTAGTGGCAGGGACGGTCGGAGACCTGGAGTCCCGTCCGAAGACCTGCCCGTCGGTGTGCACCCGAGGTCCCTGAGTCTTTGACGTTGAACTCGACCGTCTGAGGAGGTGGGAGAAGTGTTGATGCGGACTTGGAACCGGATATTTTTGGACTTGCTTGTTTGTGATTGTGTGAAAAATTGTGGTTCAGGCATAGGGGTTTGGGGTGGACTACACGGACGGACACTTTCGAGTTCCGATGGTTTTCTTAAATCGAAAACAAGGGCTAGTTGTAGTCTTCGATCCTCGAGTTGGGGGTCGTAGAGATCCTCCCCTCCTCGGATTGAAGGTATTTAAGACAAACCGTTAGGGTCTACCATTAAGGTCAGACTTAAGGGTGGTCGTCGGCGTACCCTAAAGGATTTAGGGACGTAAGAAAGGTGTGAATGACCGGTGAGATTGTTCATTCTCACTATTTAGTAACAACGAAATTGAACGGGAAGAGCCTAACGATTACTTAAACTGGTGACGAAAAATCCGAAGGAGAACACATATAACTATTGGAAATGGGTAAAGAGTTACATAAACGATAGAAAAAGACTATTTAAAGGTTTAGAGAACATGTTAAAAGAGATAAATATACGGTACAAGTTTAAAAAGAGGTCAAATGAAAATTGAAGTAAATACTATAAAATATGTAAGGATTTAAAATTTAAATAATCCATCAATTAAGATTCTAATAATACACTAAAGTACGGTACTTAAATAAGTACCATAAACCGTTTTATTCAACACAGAAAGGAAACTTTTTTTTAGTTTATACACATATACACATGTGTACGTTCAAGTTAGGGATCCAGTCCTTCTAGAGTATCTCCTCCCGTTGGGTGAGGTTACAAGAACGGACCTCTTAGGGTACCTGTCTCCTTGGACCACCCGATATATCAGGTACCCCAGTGTCTCTCAGACTGTGTTGATTTCGCTGAATCGTAAATACGTCCGTGTGTGTACGTGTGTGGGACCTTAACACTCTCTCAGGTCTTGAAATACAAAACATTCCTTCACAAGATGCTAAGTTTTTGGGTTTTGGGGTGTTTATATTTAGTCACTACGTAGGCCTAGTCAATTTTTTTTTTTTCTTAAGAGTCGATAGCCCAACGGTATCGAAATCAGGAGAAAGGATAATAGAATTTTTAATAAGGTTTCCCTTAGGGACGACAGTGTGACCCTAACCTCCCTCAGCGCCACTGAGTCCGGTAATCCTTTAGTGACTCAGTGACTAGAGGACCCAGGACGAGGGAAGTCCGTAGAGAAGGGTCGGAAGACGTCGTTATTTAGTGGACAAGTGAGTCGTAGACCTGTCAAGAGACTTGTGCACTAGTAGTTTGGGTAGATGGGAGAAGGACGTAACGTCTTTGGGCTACCCGGTACGGACCGTAGCAGTTTCAAGTCAAACGAAAACCGGAAAGGTGAACTATTCCCACTTCGGGTCCCTTTCGGTGATGTTAGGTGCGAAGAAACCCTGGAAGGTGCATTACTCGAGGACTCCGTCGCCTCGTCCTCATCGACACGGGTCTTGTTAGACCTCTGTTTACGTAGGTCACAAATTCACCTTAACTTATAGACGGGAGAACACACGTCGCCACGGAAGGTGGAGGGGAGTAGCTACTCTGAAGAAGGTTAGGCGATGGGTCTCCCTCCCCGCCCTTTCCTTACGGACCTATTGGAGGTCCCCTTCCATTTGCGACATCTATAAATTTGTTGAAGAAGGGTAGTGGAACCTCGAGTAGAAGAGAGAAGTGAGATTGAAGGTGGTAATTTTAGCTGGAACGAAAGGTCTCTACTCTACGACCCTGAGACCCCTTGGACTGGACCGAATTTTTGGTTCATTTGGTTAAAGGTTGGTCAGTTCCTCATAATGTCTGTTTAATGGGAGACTACAAAGACCCCGTTTCGTGCGGTGGAGACAGTCCGTTGTGCTACTCAAGTAAAGTCCAGTAGAGGTTTCGACGGGATGGTCATTAGTCAAAATTCCCTTCACCAGGTCCGCTCTACGATTAAGTCCTTCCGACCTGAGAGGGTCGTCGTTAATGAACCTCCTGCCCTTCGCAGTAAGACCGTCCAATTTCTTCATCAACTCAGGGTCCCAAAGTAGAAGACGTACCCTAGATTTTCGGACTTTGTAATAGAGAAGTTTGCATCGAGGGAGAGATGGGGAGAGATGGAATTAACTCGTGAATAGAATACTCGTTTGTTAAATCACCACTTTAGTTTAGTAAATTTTCCACTGAGAAAAACTCCTCTCGTAGAATCCTGTTATCACCAGAGGTAATAGGTGAATTTATTTCACGTCAAAAAGATAAGAACCGACTCAAAGGTAAAAAGGGGTGAAGGACAATAAGAAGTTTGAAGAAATGAAAGGTATCACCGTCAGTACCCGTGTAGTCTTAAACCACAGGAGAGAAGAAGTGACAGGTATTCCTGAAGGAACGAAGACCTATTCGTCATATGATTAAGAAGTGTACAAAAGACTACACAACTTTTGTGTTGTCCACCGAGGTAAACGGTCACCCGTGGGGAACCGGTTACCAGTCACAGGTTTCAGGACAAGCGGTCACGGGGTAAAAGTCTGGTTGTCCTTTACAAAATTTAGGGATAGGAATAAGAGTTGGGGGTCGTTTTTCCCCAGAGTAGAGAATAACGGACTGTCGGTAAGATTAGTTCCTGGTGTACCGGAACACCACGACACTCGACTAATTTGAGGGTGGATTGGATCTTCAAAATCACCGTCCCCATGTCAAACCCCGTCTATGGACAAGAAGGACAAAGAGCCGGGAATTGTAAAGGAGGTTTTTGAATCATCCGGATAAAAAATGGAGAGACATCTTCTTCCCTACTAGTTATTAGCTAAGGAGATTTTGGTCATTCCCGCTTACGAAGTTTACATTCAGTTGTCGGTGACCCGGGGTCTCGTTGTTTTCTCCCGTTACCAGATATGTGTCAGATGTTTGTTCGTCCAGGGACCTTCACCCTGACAGGGGTTCCCCTTCCCCCCTAGGACGAGGGCTACGATCAACCGACTCCGTCGGACCTCTCAGATCGGTGGGGAGCACGGGGGAGACTCTACAGACAGAGGTAGTCCCTCGGGGTCCACCAGGAACTACACCGTCCATTCTTTTAGTAAAAAAATTGACTATGACCTCGGCGAATGGGACAGAACTAAAGAGTGCGACCCGGAGAAAGGAGGTTTTCGACGAGACACTGACCACAACTGACTTTCGGAGTGTGGGCAAAGAAGTGCCCTAACAAGTGAACAGTTGAACTTGTCCCAAACGAGAGGTACGGAAAAAAAATCAAAAAAAAAAATTTCTAATTAAATAAAAAACTTAACTTCCTATTAACGGAATGTCTTAAGACAACAAAAGACAGTTTGCAGTTGTACTTAGTCGACATCTAATGTGTATACAGGGGAGGGAGAACTTGGAGGGAGGGTAGAGGGAGGAGGTAGGGTGGGGAGATCCAACTATGTCTCGGGGAGAAACTCAAGGGACTCTATGTTCGTTTAAGGGTAACCGATAGACAAAATGCATACCATTACCTTCAAAGGTACTTTGAGAAAGGTATGTAGAATGGGAGAGGAAAGGAGAGGGGTACAGGTATTCAGACAAGAGATACAGATAAAGAGGTGACGACGGGACGTTTATTTAAGTAACGATGGCAGAAAGATCTAAGGGATATATACGTAGTCATATGTTATAAATAGAAAGAGAAAGACTGAATGAAGTGAGACTCATTATCCGAGATCCAAGTAGACGGAGTAATCCTGACTAAGTTTACGAGAAAAAATGCCGACTCATTATGAGGTAACACGTATACATGGTGTCGAAGAAATAGGTAAGTAGGTGACTACCTGTGGATCCAACGAAGGTACAAGATCGATAACATTTAACACGACGTCACTTGTAACCCCATGTACGCAGAAAAAGTCAGACCCAAAGGAGTCACATATACGGATTCTCACCCTAACGACCCAGTATGCCACCAAAATAAGGATCAAAAAATTCCCTAGAGGTATGGCAGTTGAACTTGTCGTAAACGGAAAAATCAACACGGATTCACAGGATAAGGGGAGACCCCTCTCTGGGAGACCCAAGGGAACCTCGGTATAATACCAATCCTCCGGACATCGTCGGGTAAAAGAACCGAGATTCTGTTTAGTTGACCTTTTTGTTCCTGGACAAGAGTCGGTATAGAATATACGTCATTTGGGACGTCAAACCTTTTTTCCCTAGGGACCCTTCCGATATTTACAAGTTTAATCGGACATAAAGATGTTGGACATGTTTAATCGGAAGTCGGTCTCCAGTGAATAGGATTGTTCTCTGTCATGGGGTATTTCAACCTTCGTTTTTTTACCAAACGTTGGGGAGTCTTTATTCAAGGATTTTGTACGGATTATTCAAGGATTCGTCGGAGAATCACAGGACGACCAGAGGCACGTTATGGGGATAAGACGGTCAACAATTCGGTTCACCCCTTATGTCCGACCATGTTCTGGAATGTCATCCTTTACTCCGTCGTTAGGGATATGTAGGGGAACGTCGGTTAAGAATATTATACAATCAGGTCTAAGGACCTCTACAGTTCACCAAATGACACGAACTAGAGTTCCTACGGACGAAAAGGTAGGGCCAAGTAGAGAGTAAAGTCATAGACAAACGGAAGCTCACTTGACCGGGGATCAACCGATTTGCGTTGTCAAATAGACCTGTCATAACGGTGTCCCTAAACCCCTGTCGGGTGTGAACAAGAGGGTCCGGGATCCTTTTCTCGATTCGCTTTATATAGATGTTCTTCCCCGGTAAGAAATCATGTATCTGCTGTATAATTATACACCAGGGTGGTCACCTCCGGAGTCTAGTCTTATAGTGACTTCAGGGATTGAAGGAACCCCGGGTTCCGGTTTTTTTGTCTTTAGAGTTTCGTTGTTTATACACCCTATATAATATTTGGGACTTCCGTCTGACAATAGAGGTTTATCTTTTACTCGATATAATCCAGATCCACGGAGTTCCTGTCTTTTTTTTTAGAACCATGAAAGAATCCGTAGTGTCCTAAAAAGTCTTAAACCCAAGGTCCTAAGTTCTACTAATTTCATAAAACCTATATTCGAGAGACGGTAACTTTTATTCATAGAAGATCAACACCAAACGTAAACGGAAAAGTGACATTCACTACAGAAATCTACTCTCTAAAAGTTTAATAGCTAGAAACGGAAAGATTGACCACGAGAATACACATGACAATTTAGAAACGGATAGAGTCCTAGTACTTTTATAAGGGGTATAATAGAAAATCTTCAAAATAATAAACCAGACAGTGTTGACAGTCAAAAGTTCGATGGACTTTAACTGATTAACTGAAAACTTGCCACAGACATACTCAATTTGACTAAACCTATTATGAACCCTCACGTCCTGTAGAGTTCCACTTTCAGGATTTACACGAGTCAGAGAGTCAGTACAGACTGAGAAACGTTAGGGTACCTGATATCGGACGGTCTTAGGAGACAGGTACCCTAAGAGGTCCGTTCTTATGACCTCCCCCAACGGTAAAGGAGGAGGTCCCCTAGAAGGGTCACGTCCATCACTTGAGTCCAAAGGACACAGAGGACGTAAAGTCCGTCTAAGAAATGGGTGACTCGGTAGTCCTTCGGAGGTCTTCAGGATTTATTAGTACATCTTTCTGATACGGTTATCTATGGTTCTGTACAAGTTAAATACAGTTCTTTTTTTAGAGAATTATACTACCAAACCATAGTACAACTGGTTGATTTACGTACTATAAAACTGTAAAACTGACTTTACCAAGTCAACGGTTAAACCGTGACGTTTTTGTATCGTTTGCCTGACTTGTAATCTGAGTTAAATCTTCTTCTCTCACTAGAACGAAACCAAAATCTGGGTCTGTGTTAATGAGGGTTCTAAGTGGACAATTATTTTAACTCGAACTAAAGGAATCAGTGAAGAATAATACCAATATTTAAGTAGTAAAAGGACCGTCCCCGGACTTAACTCCGATAATTCAAAGGAGATCGAGACTATAAGTTACTGAGGGACGGAGAGACGTTAAGGGCCGTTTGGTCGACTAATTATGTTTTTAATTTTATATTTATCCAAAGTTTACTGGTGTCGGGTGTTGTCTATTAAAATCTAAAACACTTCCTTCGTTCCATAAAAAATTCCAGGAAGGTCGAGATTCTGAACTATACATATACACATACGTGTGTGTACGTGTGTGTACGTGTGTGCACGTGTGTGTGTATATCGTGTAAGAAGACACGTATACGTATGTACTTATATTAGAACGACGACGACGACGACGATGACGACGATTCAGTGAAGTCAGCACAGACTGAGACACGTTGGGGTATCTACCGTCGGGTGGTCCGAGGCGGTAGGGACCCTAAGAGGTCCGTTCTTGTGACCTCACCCAACGGTATTAGAATTCTTAAGTAAATAATTGTTACTATTTTGAAAGACACTTTTTCGATCCAACGAAAGGATAAATCAGTTGGAAGGGTAACGATTTCATTGGATTGTAAATGATTTTTGATCCCATTGGTAGAAATTAAGATAATGAGTCTGTAATGGTTAAAACAGTATAATCCCTCATAAAGAAACATTAAAAAAAGTTTTACAAATTACCTATTTGTACAAATTACCTTTTAAAAAGATATTTATGGGTAAAAGATGGACGGTGGTTTAAAATATTTTTAACCCTCTATTGTCACCCTACCGAATTTTAATGTCCAGAACTTGTATGAGTTAATGTAACAATCTCAGACCCCCGTCCCACCTCGAACAATTTCTAAATACAAATCTCTAAAAACCAGGTCTCTTTAACTACGCTCCGGTTTTCCTTCACTACACTGATGCTTGACCTACTCAGTCAGGTCTCCTTAATCTCTCCGGTACCTGGTCCGTTGGTTTTCACAGAAGTCTGTGTCCGGGGGTTTAGTTTCAACACTCACCTTCACTGTCGTGAACCTTGGGTCGTTGAACACCCTTTAAGTACATTGTTGAATCTTCGTCTCCCCTAAATAAATTCAGTTACTGATACCTCCGAAGGGGACTCTCAGAAATCCAATGTACCCGTTGACGAGACACGTCTTAGTGGTCTAATCAATTTTATGATGGTTGTCAGATATAAATTATGAATAATCAAGGGAGAGTACTGACTTAGTGGGACTGCCGTGAGAATTATGGTCAATAAATACTTTACTTCACAGGATTTATAATTCCTTATCTGAACCTTTCCTCTCTGAAAGGTTCCTCTCAGAATCTTTCCTCTCTGAAAGTAAGAGAGGTAGGGATTGGGGTTGGAAGATAAGAACGAGGGCTTCATCGGCTGAAACTGTTGTCACAGTCCCCAAGGGTCCCACTTTCAATCTACCCGAAAAGGACTGAATAGGAAGAATCCGATACAAATTCTGGGAAAGACGAGTAACAATCCGAACTTCAAATACACCCCGTAGAAACGTTGGTAGAGCCCGACCATTGTAGTACCCTTATTTGTTCGATACGTAGCACATAATCACAAGAGGTATTTGTTGGTTATCCTCTACACACGTACACATATTCTCCTACTAATCTTTCATAACCGAGTACGTTAGTGTCTTCGACTTGAACACCCTTGAGACGGTAGCCGCTCGGTCTCTGGTTCCCTCTAGTCACTATGTCAAGTTTCCTTCCGGGTGTTTGGTCTCTCGACTCCCACGTCTAAGGTCTACTTTAGACTTCTAGACTGTGGTTGGTGGTCCAAACGGTAGGAGTGACGTCAACCCTGTCCGACTCCAGTACCCGTTCACTGATATAGAAAGACAGGAAGGTAGACGAGACCTTTGACCGTTATTGTCATCGTGGGTAGAGTGTCCCGGTAGTACTCGTGATTTACTTAATCATCTACACGGCCGGAACACCATTAACAAACCATTTATAATCACTCGGAATTAAAACTGAGTTGGAGATAAAAAATGAATCTCTGTATCAATAGCTGACTATCATTTCTAGAAAGGGTAACTAGTTTTTCTTCAATGACGACTAAGTAACTTCCGAAATTACATTTGTATATACAATAAACTTGAAATCAATTATACTGGGAACGTTGGTAAACCAAGTCAGTCAAGTCAGCGAGTCAGCACAGGTTCAGAAACGTTGGGGTACCTGACGTCGTGTGGTCCGAAGGGACAGGTAGTGGTGGAGGGCCTCGAATGAGTTTGAGTGTAGGTAGTGTAGCCACTACGGTAGGTTGGTAGAGTAACAGACAACAGGGGAAGAGGAGGGCGGAAGTTAGAAAGGGTCGTAGTCCCAGAAAAGCTTACTCAACCAAGAAGTGTAGTCCACCGGTTTCATAACCTCAAAATCGAAGTTGTAGTAGGAAGGTTAATTATAAAGGAACTCCTACCTGACCAACCTAGAGGAACACCCGTTCCCTGAGAGTTCTGAGAAAAGATTGTGGTGTCAAGTTTTCGTAGTTAAGAAGCAACGAGTCGAAAGAAATATCAGGTAGAGAGTGTAGGTATGTACTGATGACCTTTTTGGTATCGAAACTGATCTACCTGGAAACAACCGTTTCATTACAGAGACGAAAACTTATACGACAAATCCAACCAGTATCGAAAAGAAGGTTCCTCGGTCACAGAAAATTAAAGTACCGACGTCAGTGGTAGACGACACTAAAACCTCGGGTTCTTTTACTTCAGAGAGTGATAAAGGCGACAAAGGGGTAGATAAACGGTACTTCACTACCCTGACGTACGGTACTAGAATCAAAAGACTTTCAACTCGAAATTTGGTTGAAAAAGTGAGAGGAGAAAGTGAAAGTAGTCCTCCGACAAATCAAAAGACGGTATTTCCACCACGGTAGACGTATAGACTCTAATGACCATAAAGAGGGGGTTAGAACCAATCTCTTTGGGATTATGTCGGGACTTGTGGACATAACAAAAGTCAGGGTCCAAACGTTCTCTTCTAGTACGTTCTCCGAAAAACAAATTTGTTACTATTGATTCTTTTTTTCCCTTTAAGTGAGTTTTATAAATATTAATTATATTTAAACAACTATTATTATATTAATTATTCAGTATTATAAAATCATGGATCCTCATATCCGAAGAAATATATATTCAGTATCAGAACTATTAGTTCCAAACGACGACGTTGTTTGTTTGGGAATTTAGATTCTCCGAATTTTATCATTACCAAACACAGAATTAGGAAAGTTCAAGTTATTCCTAACCTGTCGGAAAACGGTAGAGTATGGTGGAAGACCTTGTGCACCGGAGGTCACATTTTGAACTCTCTTCTTATTACCTACCTCTTCGATTAAAAGAACTTATAGGTCAATAGAGCTTCTGACTAAAAGAACCCATAAGTCAATTGAACTCGACACACAATGTAACGTACACTTTTTTTTATATAAATATCTTTAATAAACTCCGTATGTCATTTCCATGAAGTACGGTCTTTCTTCGTTTCAACGAAAATGGAAAAGGTCCCCGGACCACCTCTCCCGTTACCGTTGGGTGAGGTCACGAGAACGGACCTCCTAGGGTACCCGTCTCCTCGGACCACCCGACGTCAGGTACCCCAGTGCTTCTCAATCTGTACTGACTCGCTGAAGTGAAAGTGAAAAGTGAAAGTACGTAACCTCTTCCTTTACCGTTGGGTGAGGTCACTAGAACGGACCTCTTAGGGTCCCTGTCCCCTCGGACCACCCGACGGTAGATACCCCAGCGTGTCTCAACCTGTGCTGACTTCGTTGAACCGTCGTCGTCGTCGTCTCCAGTGATATTAAAGTACTGTAGGAATTTGCTTTAAGTTCTGAAACATAGTGGACACATCGGTTTCCTAAACTTCGGTCATACGTCAAGGAGGCACTTGAAACGGTAGTGGGTACGCACATACCGGTAGACCTCGGAGTCTCCAGTAAGACCCCTCTGTCTTCTCCTTCAACCAACGTCTCAGAGGATACCGTACTGGGCAAAACACGTCTGGGGGACCCTATAGAAAAGGTAGAGAAGGTTAAATCTTAGGGTAGTTTTTATTCTAAGATCCTATGACCACAACAGTTTAGTGGTTCCGTTCTTAGAAGGTACGAATGAATTGAAACCCCCATGAATAATTACATCGGACATAAATCTTGAAAGTTATTATATGAAATTTTCAAGTAGGTTATAAAAAATCAAGAAAAGTATCGGTTTTCGTGATACTTTGTAAAGACAATGGGAGGATCACAATTTATTTGTTTAGAACTATCTAACCCCTCATTTTCAACGTAAACGTTCTTAAAATTTCGATCTTCTGAATTTTATGAACACGACGGGTGACACCTAGTGAACTATAGGATGGGGACCAGTCTTGGAGAGGAAGGAGTAAAAGATGGTACGGAGGTGGGGGTAATGTCTATACATGTTTATACGAATAAAATACAACAATAAGGAGACCCCCTTTTGCAGACTCTTCCCGACAGGATAAAATAAAGATAAAGCAGAGGACCTAGATAAGACAAACGGAAAACATAAAAGGGATGTCAGTAATGAACACCCGAAACAAAAAACAAAGAACGAGACCTTCCCAAAAAACTCGACAAATAGATTAAAGAGCTAAATGATAAGTAGGACAAGAATCCAGACGGTGATAGGAACAGTGAAAATCATGTTGGTAAAGGGAGACTTTCATTAGAAGGGACGAGAGTTAAAAAAAGGAAAAAGTAAATATATTATAGAGTCCCTTAGTATAATTCTTGTCTTTAATCTAAAATCTTTTCGTTTTAGAGGACCTAAAACGAACCACGTTTTGCACAAAGTAGTGTCTAACAAAGGAGAACTGTTGAGTCTACGTACGGGAAGAAAACTTGACGTCATTAAAAAAAGAACATGTTATAAAAGAAACAAAAGGATAGGAAAGTCTACGAATGCATGTAGGTCATACGTCTCGAGTTTATTCGGAAGAACCTTTACTTATGTATAACTCATATAACTTATACATAAGTATACAAGTTTAGAAAAGTAGGAACTTCTTCCCCCCTCTAGACAGATAGATAGATAGTGGATAGAAAAACGGATCTATGTCAAAGTAGAGGGACGTCTTTTTGACAAGTCATCTCTTAAGGTGACAAACAACTTCTCAAAGAACAGACACAAACGGTGACGGGTCGAGAACGATCCTTGGGGACACTGAGTTACTCGTGTATGAAATAAGAGTACTAGAGACCCCAACACTTTTGTCCAAAGAAGGGGGTTTGATGGTTCGGTCAAAACGAGTGAGACTTGTAAAGACTATTACAGAGTGTTTCGGGTAACGATTTCCATAAAGAAGACGAGTGGAGTGGGTTCAAGAGAGAGTTCACAACGAAAAAGAGAACAAGGGGAGACCCTTCGGGTCCTATTAGAGAAAACACAGAAGTCCAAAAGTATGTCACGTCCTTCCCAATTCCCGAAAACGAAAGGTAAGAAGTTCTTAAGGAATCCGTTCTTTTATAATTCCCGAAACGATACCCAAGTTTCAACCTCTTGGTTTTATACGTCCGGCGTTTTATGTTGAGTCGAGTTATTTCTGTAAAACGAAATTTCATAGGCTAATGGCTTTATGTCGGTCATCTCCTCTTCCGTTACCGTTGGGTGAGGTCACGAGAACGGACCTTTTGGGGTACCCGTCTCCTCGGACCACCCGACGTCAGGTACCCCAGCGATGTTCAGCCTGTACTGACTCGCTGAAGTGAAAGTGAAAAGTGAAAGTACGTAACCTCTTCCTTTACCGTTGGGTGAGGTCACAAGAACGGACCTCTTAGGGTCCCTGCCCCCTCGGACCACCCGACGGCAGATACCCCAGCGTGTCTCAGTCTGTGCTGACTTCGTTGAATCGTCGTCGTCGTCGTCTCCAGTACAAAATAAAAGGAACCAAGGTTTTAGTGACACCTACCACTGACATCGGTACTTTAATTTTCTACAAACGAGGAACCTTCCTTTCGAGACTGTTTGGATCTGTCGAATAATTTTTCGTCTCTGTAATGAAGGGGTTGTTTCCAGGTATATCAGTTTCGATACCAAAAAGGTCAATTGTTCATACCTACAGTCTCAACGTGGCATTTCTTCTGACCCGTGGTTTCTTAACTACGAAAACTTGACACCACGACCTCCTCTGAGCTCTCAGGGAACCTGACGTTCCTCTAGGTTGGTCGGGTAGGATTTCCTCTAGTCAGGACCCACAAGTAACCTTCCAACCAACGACTTCGAGGTCATGAAACCGGTGGAATACGTTTCTCAGTTGAGTAACCTTTTCTGGGAATAAGACCCTTTTTAACTTCCGTTTTCCTCTTCTCTAACCGTCTCCTCCTCTATCAATCTATTCGTTGTGACGGAGTTCCTTGTACTTAAACTCGTTTGAGGCCCTCTATCACTTCCTGTCTCCTTGGACAACACGATGTCAGATACCCGAGTGTTTCTCAGTCTGTGTTGAATCACTAACTTGTTGTTGTTGTTGTTCTCCAGTGTAAATTCTTGTATAAAGAACTTTCTTTTTTCCTTTATTTTCTTAGTAATTCTTTCTGTGTGAGAAAGGAAAGTCTTTCGAGAATCTGGTTATAACCTAGAATACTTATAAAATAATCTACAACTTTCTTTAGTTTCGTTTACTCGTGTATCAATAAAAAGTTGATATACATGAGTCATACCACTTCTTTTATGAAAGTAGTTTACATAGTTCAAACGGATAGTGATACTACTGTAAACTAACTGTAGTAGTCGGTGAGAAAAAAAAAAAGGTAGTTGGTAAGAATTTACCAGTTCCTATACTCAAAACGAGTGACGTACCCACAAATTTAACACTATTTTATTATTCTAGTCCACTAACATAACTTCCAGACCCTAGTGGAGATATAAAAATCGGTAACGTCACCCTTGAACCCTTCTAAGTTTCACGTTATCACTTAATTTAAAAAGTACACCGACACGACAGTGGTAATTCTCAATATTATCTATTTTTCTAATAACCTCTTTCTGTTATAACCCGTTATAGTTGTCTACGGACGGACGAGGAATTAACGACCCAATCTTGAGAGTTAATATATGTTACCGCAGTACGAATGGGGTATAACTTCAATTATACTCTTTAGAAGGATTTCTTAAGAAACTTGTAACCACCTCTATCGAAACAACAACAACAAATCAGTGACTCAACACACATTGAAAAACACTGGGGGTACCTGACATCGGGTGGTCCGAGGAGACAGGTACACTAAAAGGTCTGTTCTTATGACCTTATCAAACGGTAAAGGAAGTGGTCCCTTAGAAAGACTGGGTCCCCAACTTGGATGTAAAGGACATAACGTCCGTTTAAGAAATACTGACTGGACGACCCCTTCGGGTGTCTCTATCAAATCCTACACGGGTATCTTAGTGTTTTCCGGTGTCTACGAAGTCAGAATTATGGTACCGGTTTAGATCACACTGGGTAAACACTCTGTCTTGTCCTTTCCACTTCGGCTAACCTTTGACTCCGGTAAGTTAGTCGACACCGTTCGGTAGAGTCTATCGAAATGTTTCATCTCTATTTGGTAACTCTACCATTCGGTGATGTGATAACAGTTACCATCGGACGGTGAAAACCGAAAAAGTTACGTATCAACTTTTCGTATTCTTCGAGTCAAAGGGTGTACCTATTAACCATTGATGGTTAAGTTGGAACATCTAGCCTTTTTAGAACTTGTAAGTCGTGTCGACGACTAGGGGTTACGTACTAAACCTATGTATACATGGACTTTATACATGGACTTTATGGGGGTTAGGTTTAAAACTTGATTTTCACACTTAGTAGTCGTCGTAAATTCATTGATGACATTAGTGGTTGACGTACTACTGTTTTGTATTACCCCACCCAAACAACAAGTCAACGAGTCAACACAGACTGAGAAACACTGGGGTACCTGACGTCGTACGGTCCGAAGGACAGGAAGTGGTAGAGGGTCTCGAACGAGTTTGACTACAGGTAACTCAGTCACTACGGCAGGTTGGTAGAGTAGGAGACAGTTGTGGAAGTTAGAAAGGGTCGTAGTCCTAGAAAAGGTCACTCAGTCGAGGAACGTAGTCCACCGGTTTCTTAACGTCGAGGTCAAAGTCGTTGTCAGGAAGGTCACTTATAAGTCCTGACTAGAGGAAGTCTTACCTGACCAACCTAGAGGAACGTCAGGTTCCCTGAGAGTTCTCAGAAGAGGTTGTGGTGTCAAGTTTTCCTAGTTAAGAAACGACAGGTCGAAAGAACTCCAGGTTGAGAGTGTAGGTATGTACTGATGACCTTTTTGGTATCGAAACTGATCTACTTGGAAACAACCGTTTCATTACAGAGACGAAAAATTATACGACAGATCCAAACGGTAACGAAAAGAAGGTTCCTTGTTCGCAGAAAATTAAAGTACCGACGTCAGTGGTAGACGTCACTAAAACCTCGGAGTTTTTTTATTTCAGAGAGTATCAAAGGTAACGAAGGGGTAGATAAACGGTACTCCACTACCCTGGTTCACTGTACTACAAACAAAAAACTTACAACTCAGAATCCGGTCGAAAAAGCGAGAGGAGAAAGTGGAAGTAGTTCTCCGAAAAATCAAGGAGAAGCGAAAGACGGTATTCTCACCACAGTAGACGTAAAGACTCCAATAACTACAAAGAGGACCGTTAGAAAGAAGGTCGAACACGAAGTAGGTCGGGTCGTAAAGAGTACTACATGAGACGTATCTTCAATTTATTCGTCCCACTATTATATGTCGGAACTGTATGAAGAAAGGGTTGAACCCTGGTCAGGTAACAAGGTACAGGTCAAGATTGACAACGAAGAACTGGACGTGTGTCCGAAGAGTCCTTCGTCCATTCCACCAGACCATTAGGGTAGAGAAATTCTTATAAGGTGTCAAAAAACACTAGGTGGGTCGGTTTCCGAAATCGCATCAGTTACTTCGTCTTAATGTCCAAAAAGATAACGAAGAAACTTCGTCTTACCCCACCCTACTTGTAAATAAATAATAATCACAATAGTCACTTATTGTGATTATCGACGGAAAATGACTTACGAAATATTCTCGACTTGTGATCCTATAAGTGCATTAGAAAAAAGGAATAAATTCGGAGTTTTGTTGTAGTACTAATTGAAATGTCTTATCCTCTTACTCCGAAAATTTTCTAATCTTTTAAACGGAATCTAGTATGTCACTCGATAGTTGCACTCCTATACTTGGATGAAAAAAGACTAAGATTACCCTAGGAAAAGTTAAGTTGGTACAACGGAGTGCGTGTCTGTAAGCCACATTCCTGTAGAAAACGACGTCACATAAATGTAAATTCAAAAGATAAAGAAGTGGAGTTCCACCTACAAATTTTTCCCATTTTCCGACACGTATTCTTACAAATACCTCACAGTATCAGATAGTATAAATGGAAAATTTCATTTGTATTCAATTTCAGTGTAACACAAATTCCTTTTGTAACTCGAACAAAACGAAATTGTACACGCTACTTAGACATTATTAAAGCTTCTACATTCTTGATTACCAACGAAACTCAAAATTCACAACTGTTTCAATGGAAAAACTCGTTCTGTTGACAAAGTTATAAATGGAAGGTTGTTGAGTTTCACACGACGTCCTCTTTTATTTAGTTACCCTCTGTACGAGGTTGAGACTAGGCCGTCGGTACCTCGGTACCTCTTCTCTTTGAGAAGTCCTAGTTCACGACATCATCTTCGTAAAGTATGACAGAATACTCTAGGATATTTAAAAATCGGTAAAACACTCGTCAACAATCTATCACGGTAATAATTTTTAGTGTAAAATATAATAATTTTAAACACGTACGATTCAGTGAAGTCAGCAAAGGTTAAGAACCGCTGGGATACCTGGTATTTGGTGGTTCGAGGAGGCAGGTACCCTAAGAGGTCCGTTCTTATGATCTCACCCAACAGTACGGGAGGAGGTCCCCAAGAAGAGATGGGGTCCTACGTTGGACGTAGAGAATGCAGAGGACGTAAACGTCCACTCAAGAAATGGTGATCACGGTGGACCCTTCGGTCATAATGTTAATTTAATATAATTTTTGTTTCCACTATATGACATTTCGTTAATAGGAAATTAACTTTTATTTATTTAAAATTTTTCGTTTCCACTATTTATGAGTAATACTAAAATAATGTAGATTAACAAAATAACAACGATTATTATTGATAATAATAACTACCAGAAGGTCAATAAAGATGAGACAGAACACCTTTATATATTACAAGTCAATGACGTAGAGAACAATGTTGAGACGTAAATCGTTGTAGAGTTGTCATCAGACTTTGACTGGTGCCATCCTTACGAATGAGGTTTGTTTGACCGTTTTGGATGTATAGTTCTGAACTAAATAACAAAACGACTAATGAACCTGTCCCAAACCGTTTGATACCGGTCATTCAGTTAAAGTCGGATACTAAACAAAAATATTTCATAACGACCTTTTGTCGGTCCGTCTTAAACAAATACACAACAGATATTGATGAAAATATGTTACCGTCTCAACTTAGTAAAGTTCTCACTGGTAGACCTGACGTTTCGGATTTTATAATGGATTTAAATAGAAATGAATTTTCCATCTATACTATCTAATACCGTAATACACTTTAACAATACGTGTTGCAAAATTGGCAAATGTCTTTTTAAAACGGTTGGACACTAGATCTAGACTCTTTGATTACCTCTTTTGCTATGTCCACTTCGTACATCAGTAATGTAACACTCATCGTTTTTTTTGAATGTCTTTATAAGAAGATCGTCAGTTTCTGATAACACGTTAAGTCGTTTTTTTCGTAACGAGTATTAACTGTTTATTCACTTCAGGGGTATATCCGTCCCGACTTCAACTTTCTTCAAAGTAAAATCACTTGTATTAAACAGACTCCGATTCTTTCTCATCCGATGTATAAACTTTTATTATTGACATAGTCCTTTACTTAATCGTCTAACTCTACATTGAAAGTTTAGTCCTGACTTAACGCTATTATCCAACCACACCCACGTTCTCGAACCGTTTATAGTCCTTAAGGGACCACCAGGTCACCAATCCTGAGACGAAGGTGACGTCTCCCATACCCACGGTAAGGACCAGTCCCTTGATTCTAAGACGTACGACACATCGGTTTTTTTATTTCAAAACCGTTGTTATCTCTTTCGTAAGGTACTCTTAGTCAACTGATATATTACATTTTATGAAAAATAACATGTAAAATATTAATTTAACACACAATGTTTACTAATTATAGTCATTTTAAATATTATCACATATATATATATATGTACATACATGTATACGGACACTAAACAAGGTCTCTTGACTAACGATTTGTAACTGGTTACGTGGTGGTTAGTCCGAGATTACTCATACATTGGCGACGGGGTCACTAGAATCCTCTGGGTCGAGTAACGATCACTAAAGGGGACATCTGGCTTGGTTCGTATACTTTCAACCTGTCATCTGCCATTATTTGACTTGTCCTCATCTTAACTTGTCCCGTCCTCTGTTCAGGACCAGGGGTCACTCAGTATTCGTAGGATAGGAAGTCTCGATGTAGGGTCACTTCCTCGATGTGTGTTCAATTAATGGATGTCACTAATTGGATGGGACTCTGGTCTCCACTCCTGCCGACCCTTAGTCCACAAACCATGGACACACCTAATCCTTTACTTTTTACGACAATGTTTGTCGAGGTCTTCGAGTCACTGAGAGTCTTAAGATAAAGAGCGAGCAGAGTGTTAGGTAACCCCAAACTCTAGACCTCCTTATCCGCTTCAAGTTCGTCTTTGGGTCTGAGGAAGACGATTTACCGAGGTGGTAGACACCCCCGGAGACTCAGGAGTACCCTACAGGACATGGTCCAACCGGGTGTTCCTCTCGCGTACCTCCAAAACCGTCCACCAAAACACCCGATCCAGACGTTCCCCATACACAGTAAAGGTCAGGTGTAAAAGATCGGTCTTAAGTCAACCGTCCCCGATGTCCCCTATCGACCGGAAGGGTGTTCGGGTCCTCCTTTTACTTTACCCTTAAACACGTGTGAAACAGAAGGAGACGGTGATGAAAGGAGAAAAAGAAGAAACGGATTTTTCAGGGTCACTGCAATCCTGTAAGGGAGAAAATTTCACGTATGGTCACAACAAGTCAGTGCTTCAGCACAGGGGGACAAACGTTAGGGTACGGTCTTACAAGACAGTAGATGGTAGAGGGTCTCAAACGAGTCTGAGTACAGGTAACTCAGTCACTACGACAAATTGGTATACTAGGACAGCAGGGGAAGAGGAAAACGGAAATTAGAAAGGGTCGTAGTCCCAGAAAAGGTTACTCAGTCGAGAAACGCAGTCCACCGGTTTCGGAACCTCGAAGTCGGAGTCAGGAAGGTTACTCATAAGTCCCAACTAAAGGAAACCCTAACTGACCAAACTAGAGGAACGACAGGTTCCCTGGGAGTTCTCAGAAAAGGTCGTGGTGTTAACCTTTCGTAGTTAAGAAACCGTGAGTCGGAAGAAGTTCCAGGTCGAGAGTGCAGACATGCACTGAGGACCTTTTTGGTATCGAAACTGATACATACCTGAAAACAGTCGTTATACTACAGAGACGAAAAGTCTTACGACAGACCCAAACAGTGTCGTACGGTCACTCTTATAAAACAAAACAACTTGATGTACCATTTGGTCTTTACTACACCCATTTGATTGACTATCGGTAGGTAACTTCTGTTCGTCCGAAAGTCTACCAGAGGTCCAAAAGGTCGTATTCGTATCACGATCTTTTGACGCCCTCCCTACTCTGACCTCCGATTTTCCTAAAAATACCAAGACTGTCGTAACGAAAGGATGAACTTAAAATGTTGTATTAATGAGTCTCTTGAACCGGTCAATTACGTATATATAAATCCAGTCACGGAAGGAAATGCAGTATCGTTAGAGGACTAAAAAAAAAAAAAAAGTTTTGAAATACACTCCCTTTCATCCTCTATTTTTCTGTACAATCCTCTTCATATATTTTATACCTTTTATCATTCCTCGACAAGTTCTTGTCTGTGGAATTTTTGGTGTTGACGTAACAATGTTGACGTTTCTATTTACAAGTCGGTGTACTTGATACCCATTACACGAGTATACACACATAACACTCAGACGCACAACACCCACACACTCACGGACGCCTCGACATAAAGACCTCGGACTGACATTCCTGTTGTGTCATCCGTACACGAGGACCTCGTTGTAGTTTGCTTGCCCGTCGGGAGGGGCAGGGTTCAGCCCCCGGTTGCCACTGTACATGCACTCCCTCCACGAAGGTGTACGGAGAAGGGTAGACGAAGGACCCGAAACACTTGTCTTGCCTTACGACTCTCCGTGCGGTTTCGGTCCCGGTGACGACAGTCAACCGGGTTCCAGTGGACGAGAGTGCCACAGACCGTGTTGGGTCCAGTAGATGTGAAACTGTTCTCGTCGGCGAGGCCGGTCGGGTGATACCCTCGACGTGTGCGTGACGAAGAGTTCTCAGAGACAGGAGCCATTTCGTCGCTCCGGTACTTTTCTACCTCCGCCAACTCTTCGGCATTTGGCCTCACAGTCCTTGTCGATCGTCCGTTGCTCCCAGAGGAGAAAGAACCGACGTCCTTCGGAGGGTGGACACCTCCCTCGAACGGACGCGCGGGGAAGACCCAGAGAGGACCACGGTAGACGGTAGACAGTGTGCCTCATAAGACCCTCTCCGGAGGATAGGGACATTGGACGTCTCCTTACTGTCTACTTACTCCCCCGCCCCTCGTGTGTACGGGGGGTGACAGACTCACCCGAGGACACTGCCGTTCCCTTCGGTCCGAGTGACGGGAACCTCGTCGCACGAAATCTTTCTTATGCGAAGGCCGTGGTTCTCAGCTCCCCAAGATAGAAGAGAGGACAAAGACAAGTAGAAGATAGAAAAAAGGTGTGGACGGTCCGAGGAGACAGGTACCCTAAAGGTTCCTTTCTTATGACCTCACCCAACGGTAAAGGAAGAGGTCCCCTAGAAGGGGTGGGTCCCTAGCTTGGGTCCAGATGGACGGAACGTTGGCCTGAGAAATGACTGACTCGGTGTCCCCTCGAGTGCATGTATGGATGTGCGTGTGTATGTCAACAACAACCATTTTCCCCTTTGAGAATGAGGATTTTTTTTTTTTCTTTTTCTTTTTTTATCTTCATTTCCACCCCCTCTTAAACTGATGTTTTGTTGTCGTGTTCCCCAATAAACCCCACTCTCCTGACAAGGCATGAGACTGACAATACTACCAATGTACGGAGTACACACATAGTTTTGAGTGGCTCGAGATACGGGTTTTTTACTGTGGGTGACAAATATTTCATTTAAATATTTTTAAAAGTCTGTGTAGTGATCGAGAACATCGAGAGAAATACTTTTCTTATTAGTACATTTAATTTCCCTGTCCTTTTACGAATAAAAGATTTTTTTACAAATAACCGCATATAAACGAGATGTTATGACATAATCTAAGACGACATGTCGTTTCACTTAGTCGACATACATATGGATATAGAGGAGGCAAAACCTAATGGACGGATAAATCCAATGGTGTCTGGTGACTCCTCGTAAGGGACACTATTTATCATCCAAGAGGAATCAATAGACAGGACAGGTATCATTGTTGTCATTTATATGAAGTCAGGGCTAGAGGGTTAAATGAGGTGGGGAGAAAGGGGGAACCACAGGTTTTCCTTTTCTAAACAAATTTACGTGACTTAACACGGTCAGACATGTTATACCCTTGGGAGTCAGTGTACGTCGGTACCTTGTGAACTTTATCCGTTAGGTTAATACACGATACTCCCCACATTTCATGTATGGTGGAGAACTTCTGAAGTATGGTTTTTTTACGTTCCATCGAGTACTTATTAAAACGTATAACTAATGTACGATTCCACCATTATAAGACCTATAAATATTCATTTACTTTACTAATTAATAATTTTAATTAAAGTAGGTAAATAAACATGAAAAATTTTATCTTGATGACTCTTTAAATTTTAATGTAGCACAAGACCACAAAGACGACCCGTCACGATTGACCGTGACTCATGTTCCATGTTCATTTATATAGTGCCTTAATCGTTAAATAAACTTTTGGCGGAATGGTCGTAGGGGGGGTCGGGATTAAAGTAGGAGTAACGGGTTTCGAAACAAAAATCAGTGGTCGATAAAGAGAGGACACAAGGTAAAGAATAACCTTGACTCTGAATGTCGCATTAGAAATTAGTTTACTGAGGATTCAACTGCAGAGATTGGGTCGTAGACAACGTTGGTCACCAAGAGATCGGTCCCGGTGCCGTGGTGGGGAGTTGCCCTGTTACGACACTATGGTAACCTGTCCGCAGTCTCTGTCACACTCTGTAGGACTTTATGTGTCCAGTCGGAGGTGTCGTTTCTTGGTCGGTTGAGTTTTACAATTAAGGCGACTCTTTAGGAATATTTATAAACAGTTAGACGATTGGTTATATTGTTTACGAAGAACTATTGGATAGTACATAGTAAGTGACACGATTCTTAAAACTTCTTCTATTTCACGTTTCATATTTCATCATAGATGTTTTTATTTTACCTATAGGACGTAAATGGTATAAATGTCTCTATTTTGTAAACAAACTTTGTCTTGTCCATTAGTTATTACAGTATTATCCTACTACATTACTCTGGCACTATTCACTTTTATACCTACTGAAGAGTAGACACAAGAAAATACAAACCCCAATCTTTTAACTCTCGATTGGGACTGTTGTCTATAACCGTTGTAGACAACCCAGTGTCTTTTTCGTTCTCTCAAGGTCTTTTTGTAGATGAAGATGAAATAACTGATGTGGTTTCGGAAACTGACACACCTATTACTGTTTGAAACCTTTTAAGAAGTTCTTTACCCTTATACTCTGGTGAAATGGACGGAGGACTCTTTAGATATACGTCCAGTTCTTCGTTGTCAATCTTGGTCTGTACCTTGTCACCTGACCAAGGTTTATACTTTTCCTCATGCAGTTCCGACATATAACAGTGGGACGAATAAATTGAATACACGTCTTATGTAGTACATTTTACGACCCGATCTACTTCGTGTTCGACCTTAGTTCTAATGGCCCTCTTTATAGTCATTGGAGTCTGTACGTCTACTATGGTGGGAATACCGTCTTTTACTTCTCCTTGATTTTTCGGAGAACAACTTTCACTTTCTCCTCTCACTTTTACGACCGAATTTTGAGTTGTAATTTTTTACTTCTAGTACCGTAGACCAGGGTAGTGAAGTACCGTTTATCTACCCCTTTGTTACCTTTGTCACTGTCTGAAATAAAAGAACCCGAGGTTTTAGTGTCGTCTACCACTGACGTCGGTACTTTAATTTTCTACGAACAAGGAACCTTTTTTTCGATACTGGTTGGATCTGTCGTATAATTTTTCGTCTCTACAATGAAACGACTGTTTACAGGTAGATCAGTTTCGATACCACAAAGGTCATCAGTACATACCTATACTCTAAACTTAGTATTTCTTCCGGCTCGTGACTTCTTAACTACGAAAACTTGACACAACAACCTCTTCTGAGAACTCTCAGGGAACCTGACGTTCCTCTAGGTTGGTCAGGTAGGATTTCCTTTAGTCAGGACTTATGAGTAACCTTCCTGACTACGACTTCGACTTCGAGGTTATGAAACCGGTGGATTACACTTCTTGACTAAGTAACCTTTTCTGGGACTACGACCCTTTCTAACTTCTGTCCTCCTCTTCCCCTGTTGTCTCCTACTCTATCAACCTACCGTAGTGGTTGAGTTACCTGTACTCAAACTCGTTCGAGACCCTCAACCACTACCTGTCCCTTCGGACCACACGACGTCAGGTACCCCAGAGTTTCTCAGCCTGTGTTGACTCGCTGACTTGACTTGACTTACAACTGTTAGAGGGGATTGAAGAGATAACGAATAATTCTAAGAAATTTTAAGGAGAGTAAATCAGTTGTTTTTATTAAAAAGAAAAAAAGAAATGGTTGACACACATTCGTTAAAATCCCCGTATAGTTTCGTAATTTTTCATATTTATATATTAACTCGGTATTTTTTTCTTACTTTAACACTTTAAAAGTTTTTACACCTATCTGTGTCTCTGACAGTATGTCTTACTCCATTCAGTCTTTTTGTTTTATAATATACTATAGTGGATATACACCGTAGATCTTTTACTATGTCTACGTCAATAAACGTTCCGTCTCTATCTCTGTGTCTACATATCTTGTCTGTATACCTATGTTCCTACCTGTCCTCTCCACCCTACTTGACCCTCTAACCCCAACAGTATATATATGACGATACATATTTTATCTATTGATTACTCTTGGATGACATATCGGGTCCTTTGAGACGAATTCCGAGACACCACTAGACTTACCCTTCCTTTAGGTGTTTTTCTCCCCTTTATACATATGTATATTGACTAAGTAAAACGACATATCTTTGGATTTGACAACACATCTTTGGTTGTGTTGTAATATTTCGTTGACAACGACAAATCAGCGTTTCCGTACAGGCTGAGAAAACACTGAGATACTTGACATAGAATGGTCCAAGGAGACAGGTACCCCGCAGGGTCCGTCGTATGACCCCACCCAACAGTAAGGGAAGAGGTCCCCTAGAAAAACTGGGTCCCTAGCTTGGGTACAGAGGACCCAGAGCACGGAACCGTCCGTCTAAGAAATGGTGACTCGGCGGTCCCTTCGGGACATTTCGTTGATATACGGTTATTTTTCATTAAATTTTCATGTTTATATATTATACAAGGGTTATACATTAGATCGTTTTCTCCTTGTACCCGAGAACTTTAGTGTGACCACCATGTCTTCTTCGTATAATTGTTGTCTCTGTTTACAATATCTTTAAGACTCCCTTTAGCCTATTTAAAAAATTTTTTCTACCTTCGACACTCGTTAAACGAACAATGAGATCGCAAGAACACGGATATAATGATTTTATCTAAGGAGATGAAGGACGAAATTTGGGGATCTACAGGAAAATTGAAAGACTTTTGTAAAGAAAATAGGGACATAAAGAGGACGAGGTCACAGATAACCTCTTCCTTTACCGTTGGGTAAGGTAGGGTACCTGTCTCCTCGGACCGTCCGGCGTAAGGTACCCCAGTGTTTCTAAACCTGTGTTGACTCGCTGATTTGGTGGTTACAGATATTACTGACAAAGATCGTAATTAATAATTTATGAGGTTGAGGAGAAGGGTGGAAACTTCCGTAAAATGACAAACTAGGTTAGGATGGAAATAAAGAGTGATAGGGGGTCTCATGATTGTCCACCCGGGTAAGTATTCGGGGTAGACGCATTAAAATGTCCCGACAGGAGGAGATACGGAAACGACTATAGTTAAGTTCGGTACAAAGACCCAGGTAGAGTTAGAGGAACTTCGGAAAGAATAGGGAGGTTCCGTGTAAGAAAGGGAAGAAACTTAAGGAAACGAAAGAATTGTCCGTGGTAGGTTGTGGTTTGTAAGAATAAGAGACCCTTCTTTCTTCGGTTCAACTTCACCAGAAAATTGTGGACTTAAGTGGATTTTTTCAGGAACCTTCTATCATTTCCCGATACACGAAGAGTTTCTTTCTTAACGACTACGACAAAAATCTCTTTATCTTGATACTAAGAAGAAAAATTTTTGTTTTAATACATTGACTATCGAAATTCGTTCGTCTAGTTTATAGGGAAGGTGCATTTACAATGTAAAGTTTCGTTAATTGAAGTTCTAATGTGTGTACAAGATTAAAATTTTGTAAAGACTATGAGGAAAGACTCTTAAAGAAACTTTCGGACACCGTGTAAGAAAATTATATAAGTCTCGAGTGTTTAAAATTAAGACACTTCCACTTGAACTGAAAAATTTTGACTGTAAACCTTGGTACAGTCCCCTAATTCTACCCACTTCGACCCATTCAGAGTATTTACCAAAATTTTTCTCCACGTTCACCTTACTTCTCTGAGTGAAAAGGATAACTAAAATTTGATAAAAACTTCCATCAAAATTTGTTTACAGTCTCGAGACTAAGGACCACCCTTCTCGGGGTAGGACGTACCGGTCCCGAGTACTTGTGTATAATTAACTGATTCCGTTCTAAAGACACCCTGAGAAGTGGGTGGAGTAAACGGCGAAACACGATGAGAAGTGAAGTGAGGTTGACAGGAAACGGCTATTTCGTGTGGGAGTCCGCTCTTTTTACACACTAAATGTTGTGGGTACTTCGGAACGATTAAGATCCCGTCGGTACCATTAACTGACTTACCCACCCTCCACTGGCGACCACGTCCAAAGATGCCTCTTCAAAATCCTGCTCACTTGAGAGTCACTTCGACTTTCTACTATTAGTTTTGAAGTGTCCATTTCCTCGTGACAACGTTTTCATTTCACTGGAAACGACCCCTCTTGCTCTGATTTTGGGAGACGGAGAGAGGAGAGTGGAACACACACACACACACACACACACACACACACACAACCTCCCATGTCGTTCTTGTGAGTAGCTCTACCTCGCCTATCTAACTGATGTTGAAGTTCATGGTGGTAAGTCTGGAAATCGTGACACATATAAGCCATAGGGATATGGTTCGAGGGTACTGTGAACCGACATTATTATTTGACCTATACTCCGTGACGTACCGAAGTACCAGGAAAAACTCGGAACGGGCTAGGATATGAGACCATGCACCCAGAGTTCGTCTCCCCTTGTCCACGACATAACACATTTGTAAAGAATAGTGTACAAAGAAAATTAGGAGTGTGGTTGACAGAGTCCATTTTTTGTTAGGAGGAGTAACGGTGGTTACCCCTTTCAGTAGAACCTCTTAAGTTGCTATAACAGTCCCAGTCTACACATCGTTAAAAGACTCAGCTTGACTTCTACCAGTCACCGGTCGAAGGGTTCGGAAGATCTTCTAAGATTTAGGTTCATACACTCTGAAGGATTTTTTTTTTGTTTTGTTTTGTTTTGTTTTTTTTGACGACTACATGAGAAACGTTCCAATACATAAAGACGACTCAGGAGAAGGTGAGACTGTTTGACGGTCCTAAGTTTCGAAGAAACTTAGTCCCCGAGGAAAGGACGACAACTTGTAGTCGTTTGTCAGGGATCCCTAGGAAGGAACAAAAGTTTCCAAATTTACTCTCTCTTGTTGCGTCTCAGTGTAGAGTTATAAGACATCGAACAGCGACGAATCAGTACGGAGGTTTGTGGAAC
This sequence comes from Capra ibex, assembly GCA_006410555.1. Classification (NCBI taxonomy): domain Eukaryota; kingdom Metazoa; phylum Chordata; class Mammalia; order Artiodactyla; family Bovidae; genus Capra; species Capra ibex. Next base: position 7,038,050 of record SJYO01048061.1, on the reverse strand, counting down.
AGAACACTCTCAGTTGGATATTAGATAAACGACTCACGTACTTTTATCTGAATAAAAGGGGAAATGTTAACTATTTCATAAAAGTGTACGTCGTAGATTAAAGTAAAATGGAACCGTTTTTTCTCCCACGGTTCCAGGTCTGTAAAGGTGTCGTCACCATTTAGTTCCAATGAAGAAACTTGAGTAATAGTGAATAGAGACGTCATTTTCCGTCTGTACTTTCTCTTTACGGAAATTATTGCATGAGTATCAGTTCGTTCTTTCAGATTCTTGCGGCAAGATTCGGTGCCAAAGAATGGTACGTAGTCTCGTGGAGCCCTCCGAACAATTCATAAGACCCGAGGGTAGGACCTGGACCAGTAAACTCAGAGAGTTCCACTTCGGACCATTAGACGGAAGAAAGTATTTTGACAGGGTCCTTAGGAAGTATATGATAAAAATAGTCCTAATTGTACCTCCGACGATTTATCTTGTTACAGACTTTTAGAAAGGTACCGATAAAAGATACTAGACGACGTAAGTCGAGTGACTCTGGGTCCACTTATAAGATGGTCTGGGGGATTTTCTCAATTGATTTTATTTTCTTAACTAAAAATCCGAGGTATCTCCCATTGATGGAAAGACTTCGACGACATTAGAGACTAATCAAATCAACATCGGATTCTTGATTGTGACTATACCTAACCCCCAATGAAAATTAATCTTATAAAAGGGAGACAAAAGGTCTTAATTGTGTTGATCTAACGAAACCTTTTCCCTTTGTAAACCTAAAACTTCCTTTTCCCTCTGTAGAAATCAGTGACCCTGTAACTATGTGTGAGGTATAAAGGTAAGTTAAAGTAGTCACTATATTTTACTTGGTGTAAATCGAGACACTGAGGACCTCTCAATTCCGTCCATTTAGACCAGTCGGTCGACCTGTTGTCCGTTTCATCACATTCTGTTTTCCTTTTCAAAAGTTTACCGCATAAGATGATTCTCTATGAAACTAACAACTCTTCGTATCAAAACTGGGATAACCACTTGGTGTTAGTGTTGTATTGAAGACAATAGGTCCTCCCTTGGAATTTTTGATATTTTGTCTGAGATTATGAGTTTTGTTTCTTTTTCCGTACGTGTGGGTAGTCAAGATAGTTCTGCTCTCTAAGAGTCCCTGAAGGGACTGTCAGGTCACCAATCCTAAACCACGAAAGTGGCGGTTCCCACGTCCAAGTTAAAGACGAACCCCCTTAATTCTAGAACGTTCTGAACACCGTACCGGTTTTAAAATTTTCTGGTCTCTAAGAATTGAAAACGGAAGGACTGTAATTCCCGACCTTATAAGAAACGACATTTCTCGACGACGTAGCAGTTTACAAATCGTCGGAGAGACTGAAGATGGGTGATCTACGGTCATCCTGGAGAAAGGGTCACCCCTTGGTTTATTTAACAGAGGTCTGTAACAGTCACAAGGGTCTCCTCGTACAAGTGAGGATTGGGTCTTGTTGAAGGGTCCACCATGTCACTATTCCTTAGGTGGACGGGAACGTCCTCTACATCCTCTGTTCCCAACCTAGGGACCTAGTCCTTCTAGGGGACCTCTTCTCTACGAACATTGATATTAAAGCAAAGTGATGACAGATTATAAGGTGACATTCTTACATAGTGTGACTAAATAAGTAAACTGGAATCTAAAACTAATAAAGATCACAATGTGTAATGTCTATTTCGAAGATACTGATAAAAATACACAGGGACTTAATTCATAAGTGTTTATAAAGAATGAAGAGTGAATATTTCTACTTTTCCGACCTAAAATCCCCTACGAACGTCAAAGAGCACGAGTCGACACAGGATGAGAAACGCCAGGGTGCCTGACATCGGGTGGTCCGAGGAGACAGGTACCTTAAGAGGTCCGTTCTTGCGACCTCCCCCAACGGTAAAGGATGAGATCCCCTAGAAGGACTGGGTCCCTTGGTTGAATACAGAGGACGTAACGTTCGTCTAAGAAATGGGATCACGATGGATTTCCTATATAATTATACGAAAGTTTACAGACACACAGACACACACAATCAGCGAGTCAGTACAGGTTGAGACACACTGGGGTACCTGACATTGGACGATCCGAGGAGACAGGTGCCTTAAGAAGTCCGTTCTTGTGACCTTACCCAACAATAAGGGAAGAGGTCCCTTGAAGGGTTGGGTCCCTTCTTTGGACCCAGAGGACGTAACGTCCGTCTAAGAAATGGTAGACTCGGTGGTCCCTTTTACAGGTCTATTACGGTTTAACAAAGGGTCTAACAAACATGGTAATTGAGGACGGTTGAGTGGTTGGAGTGGTTGTGAACCGTAACTAGTCCGGAATCTTATAAATGGTCAGACTATCATCCTTTTACATCAACTAACACCAAATCAAAAACAAAAATTAGAAAACCGACGGGGTGTACCGTATACCCTAGGATCAACGGACTAGTCCCTAGTTTGAGGACGGGGGACGGAACCGTCGTATCTGAGGATTGGTGACTTGGTGGTCCCTTCAGGGATAACATCAAAATAAATGTAAAAGTACTAATGATTTTTTGAATGTTAGAAAAGTCTAACATTAACTTATAAATACAAAGGGAAAACCAGTTTTAAAACTCAGGTAGAATGTGAAGGAATAGACAACGAAAGAATAACTAAGTACACATGTAAAAATACATAAGGTCTATTCAGAAAGAAGTCAATATCTATCCAAATACACACACATGGTCGATCACTAAACAGAAACAGAGACATCTTATAAAAACACTTGTTCTCAACACGTAAGATTACATCAGTTTAAGTGGGGGACGGTCTGCGAACTTCCGTTTTTCTCTGTTCCTGTCGTCTCCTATTCTACCAATCTATCGTAGTGACTGAGTTACCTGTACCTAAACTCGTTTAAGGGCCTCTATCACTTCTTGTCCCTTCGGAGTACGACACCAGGTACGAGGTCAAGGTCGACCTAAAGGAGATCAATCGAAAGACCGAAGACGATACCAAAGTGCCTTAGTTTCGACTTACATGTACTCGTCCTTATAAGGTTGGAGAACACAGAGACCAGGGTCATGTAGGCTTGTGACCTTCCGGTGTAGTGTATTTACGTGTGTGTATGTGTTTACGTACGTGTGTGCACATATGTGTGAAACATTATATTCAAAAACTCTAGTATTTCTGGACCCATGTGTAAAGTCCTTCGTCATTTCCCTTGTGGTGTCGGGACGGTGTACCACAGAAAGAGGGTTTCGGACAAGGGTCGACCCTATTGTGTGGGAGGGGAGGTGAGGGGAGGGGACCCAGACGGACGCACTGGTGGACCTCCGGACCGTGAGTGGACCTGTCGATCCAACCACCCTTTCGCCGGTTGTAATTAATTAGGTCGATCACCTAATGAATTAGGTCAGAATATAAACAAGTGTACTTCAGAGGATGTGGGTCGTTGACCCTTGCACAGACATTCTGTTGGGGATCAATTTAATTCACTGTCCCCACTGCTTTCGGACTGGATAGGTGGATATGGTTTCATCACTCCTACCTGGGCCGACACCCCCACTCGGACGACGAGACCTGACCTGACTGCGACTGCTACGTCTCAGATCGAGGCGGAAACGGTCTTGAGGACAGAGGTGGAGGAAGGCGGTAGAAGGGCTGGAGGTCAGGAGTCGCAAAGGTCACCAAAGGACGGCGGCGGTAGAAACGCCGGTTACCGAGTCTTCAATTTCGTAGACACACCTTACGCCCTCTGGATCCAAGCTAGGGACCCAGGTCTTCTAGGGGACCTCTTCCTTTACCGTTGGGTGAGGTCATAAGGACGGACCTCTTAGGGTACTTGCCTCCTCGGACCACCCGATGTCAGGTACCCCAGAGTTTTCTCAGTCTGTGCTGACTCACTGAAGTGAAGTGAAGAAGTGAAGTGAAGAAGAGGAGTGGTTGGAGTAGATTAAACGGATTAAGGCGGACGGGAATCGAACCCACGGCGTGAGGAAGGGCCTTCAGAAAGGACTACAGACCGTAGTCCGGAGGTGAGACAAAAGTACACAGTACGTAGTGAGAGAAGGAAGGGAAGTGTAACGAACACAGAGACACCGGCAGAGATCTATCTTTTGAGGAGTCTCCCTCCTTCATTCAGGCCTAACAAGTGAACATGTAGGAGTCCTAGATCGTCTCACGTCTCGTGCACCCGTGTTAGGGTATCACATACAACTTCTTTACTCGTTTATTTACGGTACTACAAGAAAAGGTCACTCCTCGTCTGACCCGAGTTTGGAAACCCTTTGTGGCCGTTCACCGTAGAGTCTTGGGTCTTCTCTTTTGTTGTCCGAAGAAAGACACACTAGCGACAGTGCACGTCTGAAGAGGGGTACTTTCGAGGAAGTGTAGACACTAATTAGTCAGGTCTCTCTTCAGAAGACAAAAGAATTGACTTTTTGACAATTTTAACAAACGACGGTACTCTTCCGATTTAATCTAGTACGAGACCTCACGGTGTCTACCGAATGTCCACGGCGCAACCTGGGAAGTCGAGTCACGTTCTTCCGGACCCTATCGACCTGGGGACGGGTTTCGGGGACCGGTGCGTGTCGGAGTAGGTGAGTCGGGTGTCGGAGTAGGTGAGTAGGGGCACACAGTACGTCTGTAACCGTACCCTGTAGATATCACTTAAACTTGTTCAAATATTCGTGACTACCGATCATCCGACCGTCTCACCGGACACGATGATTACTAATAAAAATCCGTAATAATCAAGAATACATCTACACAGAAATCTACTCTTCATCTTCCTTCGTAGGATAAAAGTCCGAAACCTCTTGAATCGTCGTCAAGATAGGAGGACCTCTGACCCTAAAGAGGTTGAACTTCTTTTTTATTTCTTTTACCTTTACGGACATTAATACTCGTCGTCATCATCATCTTCATCATAGACATGATAATCATCCTGATCATTTAACACCGTCAACAGGACCATCGTCATCATCATTAGGATAAAGGTTTCGTTTTTAACATCTACCTTACTTTACAGATTAGAATTTAAAAAGTACACACCCAAGGGTTGTCGAGTCTCCAGTTATCTATGTTTGTTCCTTAAAGGAATTTCAGAACACGGAATAGAAAAATTTTTAGGTACATTTAAATGACTGATGAGGTATTATACACTCACTGTAGAGAAAGAGTAAGGGGACGTTTTATCATTTTCGACACTCAATATTTATACAAGGACCTTGTACCCGGTTCAAGTAGGACCCCGGAGTTCTTCACAATGGGGTGACGAAGTGAAGATTCGTGGGACCCCAACCCCCTCGACACATAAGAACACATCAAAATAAAGAGACACACACACACACAGACACACAGACACACAGACACACAGACACACAGACACAGACACAGACACACGCACAATCAACGAGTCAGTACAGACTGAGAAACGTTGGGGTACCTGAAATCGGGTAGTCCGAGGAGACAGGTACCTTAAGAAGTCCGTTCTTATGACCTCACCCAACGGTAAGGGAAGAGGTCGTCTAGAAAGGTTGGGTCCCTAGCTTGGACGTAGAAAACGTAATGTCCGTCTAAGAAATGGTAGACTCGGAGGTCCCTTCGGGAAAATAAAGAGATGTACCATACTTTATTTTCTGTTCGGTGTCTTTAAGGTACAATCATCCCTTTTATCAGGTACCCTGCTTTTGTGGGTTGATTCTCTGTTTGTCTTTCGGTCTTACTTAGACAGTAAGTAAATAAAAAATTTCCTTGTCCTCCTCCTTGAAAGAGATTCGACCCTACTGTCGTAACCCCCGTACGTCGACGTGGAGGGTTCATAGAGCGGTATTAAGGGTTTATCGACCTTTGGAACAGGACTGTCGGAGCGTCGGACAGTCTCCGGGTAGCAACAAATAGTATGAGTACAAGTCAATGCGAACCGTACACGAGATCCAGACCTTTGAGACGGTCTACGGTAGAAACTGACGTTGAACCGACGGAGACTGAATCACCCAAACTAATCGTAAACTAACCATAAAATAGTAGTCAAGTTCTCACCTGTAGTAAACCCGGAAGAATCTATTCAACTTCTCTCACAAAAGTACTTTGACCTCATCGGGAGGTCCGTGGTACAAGTCTCCCTCTCGAGACCCTTCTTACGATTAAATAAAAACCGTGATCTAGACTGAAAGAAGTGACCACTTATATTATTAGTCCGGTTTAGGATTGAAATACTATCGACGGGACTTAGACATAACTGAATCAAAAGGATTACGGAAGGAGGTTTATACACGTTCCAGGGTAGGTTTCAGGACCTTTTATACGAGTCAGGTAGAGGAAAATAACAAAGATCTCTTGATAGGAATAAACCTGTTTATCAAGTCTGACAGAAGGTATTTTAGTCTCTTACCCTAGTATATTAGAGATTCCACAGAAAGTCAAACAAACGAAACCCTAAAACTTTAAAAGGTAATTTAACAGACTCTCCGCCTCTACGAAGGGTCGGGATACACCCGTTTCGTTAGGAATTTTATAAAATACTCGACTTCTAGTGTTACTTGATCTTCTTACAGTATTCAGTTATAGGTTTGATCTGTCCTGACTTTACAGGTGGGTGAAGGATAGTCATTTCTTGGTTTGCTTTTACGGAACTCCTAACTAAGTCTGACTTTCGTTCATACGGACTTCGTTTCCTGCTTACTATTTTTTTTTTTTTCTTTGTGTTTTTGTCTCGCCCCCTCCTTTAAAAACCTCCGTTACCTATTCAAATACCGTAACTAATATTACTACCAAAACTCCCGTGTGAATGGAGGTCTGTGTAGTTTAACATAAGTAGTTTATAGATGTTGAAAAATATACAACTAGAATGGAGTTATTTCGTCTAATTTTATTAAATTTCAAAGGTGGTCGAGTAATTCACCCTGGAGTCCCTGAACACGGTTTTTTATATTTTTACAAGTACAAAGGACCTGGGACTGTCCGTACCTACTTGGACGAGTCAAACATCACAAGTACAGAGTCGTTGTAATTGGCACATAAAACTTACCCGCTCTAACTGACCCTTTAAAGTGGTCACTAGTCTGTAAATTTTGAACTTCCGAACAAAGTTTTTGTGTCGAAACTTTATTAAACCATCGGAGACTTCTTATACTGACGTTCCTCTAGTTTGGTCAGTTAGGGTTTCCTTTAGTCAGGACTTATAAGTAACCTTCCTGATTACGACTTCGACTTTGAGGTTAGGAAACCTACGTTTCTTGACTGAGTAACCTATTCTGGGACTACGACCCTTTCTAACTTCCTTCTCTCTCTTTCCCCTGAATTTTCCTACTCTACCAACTTACCGTAGTGGTTGAGTTTCCTGTACTGAAACTCGTTCGAGACCCTCAACCACTACCTGTCCCTTTGTACCACACGACGTCAGGTACCCCACCGTTTCAGCCTGTGCTGACTTACTGAATGGACTGATTAACTTCTTATACAGTCCCCCAGGTCATACGACCACGATGATCCACCCACACCTTCGATCAGGGGGCATCGAAACAAACCACTCTTTACGTCTCAGGGGGACCCCTTCTACTAGGGTATCAGATGAGGACGAATTCTTCTCGTCTATGTACATGGGGTAGAAGGGATAGGTAAGTAGACAACTACCTGTAGATCCAACGAAGGTACTGGACTGATAATATTTATCACTTGTAACCCCATGTACATGGACAAACTTAATACCAGAAGAGTCCCACAACATGAGTCTTACACTCTTGACTTTCTGTGGTGTCTCGGGTGGAGTCAGTCAGGGAGTAGACTTTTTACTTCTTGTAGTTCTGGGTAGTACTGGTTCATAGACCGGGTCGGGGAATCGATTCCTTAGTTTCTCGGTCCCTATCTTTGGACCATAAACCTTCAGTCTTTCCCGGGGGGAAGGTTTGAGCCGACCCAGAGAGGGATCACTATGAAGGGAGTGATTGCAGTTAGGGGTTAGAGGGGGGTCGAAGTCCAAGAAGTATAAGTTTTGTCCTCACCAGGGGGACGAAGATTCTCGAGGACGAGTCTCACGTAAACTCATGTAGGAACGAGCCAGGGAAGATACAACTCTTCCGTGAACGAGAAAAGAGCGGGAGGCGAAGAGAATAGAAAACATAAATTAGCTTCGCGGTTCTCCAGTCACCAAAGGAAAAGAGTGTGCACGAGAGCAACGTCAGGCCACAACGTATTGGATGATCGACTCCTATGTCCAGGGGACCCTCGGCGTCGCTACGCTGCTCTGCGCGCCCGCCCGCAGGCCGGTCGTCTCCCGTCGTCTCGAGCCCGGCCCTCGGGGGCGTCGGACCAGCCGCGGGGCGCTCGGCGCGGCAAAGGGAACGCCCCTCCAGCTGGCTCGCGAGGAACGTCGCACAAGAAAGGTCACCTCGTAAAAAAGGACAGAATAAGGTCGCTCCTGTGTCACAAAACCGTTAAGAACAAATTCAGAGACGAAAGAAACCAAGCCAAAACAAACGCCCCACTAGTGACTCTAAATAATCTGCAGAAGGGACATGTGGTCCGTGGATTATCAGTAAAAATGTCAATAAGGGCTAAATCTTTCCTATTGACAATTAGCTTACTCAACTCATTGCCCATTCTTCGCTTCCGAAAAAGATTTGGTTCCTACCCCGACCCTACTTCTTCCCCCTCCATAAACTACAGTGACTCAGACGGAGGGAAGACAGGTTTGTGTAACCTGTAAATACTTCACGGGATACACTCGACCCTCGAAAATATTTACGTCCCCTTGTCCTTTGTCCTTATACTTTTCACAAAAAGAATTAAAATATACCAAAAAAGGGGGGGGACGAGACTCGTTGACTAGACCCTCCTCCATCCCGAACAATCCTTGGTCTTAGAGTCCGGTGTAGGGTTTTGATGGCTTAGTCTTGGCTGTCCAAACGTTTGAGGGACCCCACTTAAAGCACGTGAAAGGTTGCACTCTTTGCTCCGGGACCTCCCGTCGGTCAGCGACGGAAGTTTATAAACCTCCCGGTTATAAACTTTCTCTCTCGTATAAACAAAACGAAACGAGATTTTCCGTCCAAATCCAAATTAATTGCATTCGGTGTCCTCTTCCTCAAAAGGTTTAGGAATTCCTCGTCCCTCAACCCTCAACCTGAAACAGGGTTGGAATGATCGAAAGATCATCAGAACGTCGACTTAACTGTAGCCTCCTCTGGGCGATTTGGTGAAGAGAGACTAAGAGTAATAGATATTTGACCCCTACAACCATACATTTGTTGATATCGACAAAAAAGATATTTACTCCCTTACCGTAAACTTTTACTAAACATATAGACTTTTAACATAAAACATATAACTTTTACGATATTTTACAGGTAACATTGAACAGTGGTAAACGTCGCGGGTCCTACCCTTCACATAAAGGGGCACCCCCTGTCTTCTGAGCCGTCCTTAATTACCTGTCATCCTTTCCTAAGTCCCTGCAGACAAACCCCGAGAATTCTTTAAGGTGCCCCCCTGTCTCCACTACTTCTCGACCTTCCACCTCGGTTACCGTTTTAATCTTGATTCGGTCTTCAACTGAGCAACGTAAAAATGACACAGCACTCCTTCTGTCGGGGTGGGCAGGTCAGGGTGCAGGAAGTTTGAGGACCGAGATCTTTGGGTTGCAGCCACCGTAGCCCAACCAATCCTCGGAAGACTCAGTGGATCTGGGAACCCCCATGGTTCTCCTGTCCCCTTTCTTCAGACAAATGACAAAGAATTAAGGAGACGTTAAGTTAAGTTAATTCTCGTTCACCTTCGTTACGGTTCCTCTCGGTAGTGCCTCTACCCAACACTGGCGACCTCGGGTTTTGTCGTGAACAGAGCAGTCGTGGCACAATAATTCGTCTTCCCTTTGCCACCGGAGAAGACCCTCCGGACTCCGGGAGCCTCGACACCCAGGAGAGGAGCGTCCCACTCTCACTCCTCATGGTCGTACCCTTCGAGCGACCCTGGGCCGTGTACCGTAAGGAGGTCTTTACGAGTACAGGTCCTGTATAACTGTGACTACTACGATGCATACTTTATCTATTGGCCCCTCCTGTTTATCTATTGATCCCTCTTTACGACATGTCGTGTCCCTTGAGGTGAGTCACGAGAACTGGATTTACACTTCCTTTGATTCTCTCTCTCCTGTGTACACGATCACGCTGACGGGCTGAAACGACGTGGCATCTTTGATTATGTTGTAACATTTCGTTGACATCAAGTTATAAAAATTTTTTCTGTTTCTTTACGAGTACCTGCTTACCGACTGTTCGTCCTTTCAGTCGGTCGTCGAGAAAAGTTGGAAGTGGGGGTGGGAGGGTAGATGTATAAGGTGTCTTGTGAGGTTTGTCCCGTTTCGAGGGTGGTCGCGCCAAGACTAAGTCGGGAAGCCAGAACTCACCGTGGAGATTTGGGACCCTATAAATCCTTTCCTGTATGATATGTCTTTACGTAGGGCGGTGTGGCTTCGTCCGAGACGGAGTCTCTAGCGAACACTCGGCCTGTCCAACAAAAGAGTAACAACAAGACCAGTGGACAATGACCCGCGACACTAGTTCGACTTGTGGCGGTAGTCCGGTACGACCTCCGGACAAACCAAAAATTTGGTAGATCAGAAAGGGTCCCACCTCCCGACCTCACCGTCTCCTCGACACTTGACAATTGCTACCAGTCACTCCGACCTCATCCACGAACTTGGGAGAGACCAATACACCAGGACCCGGTTTGACACACCGGTAGATAAAGGTCCGGACAAAAAGGGGAACCTGTTAGACAAGGTTTCAGTCTCGTTGAGAAGGGAGGAGGGAAGGGAAGGAGAGGTGGGAGTGATTGAACTTAGGAACGTTACAGGCACTTAGAGAGGTCTACGAGACCAAAGGTCTTCGTTCGTTGGAGGCCACGTAAGTCGAGTTGTGGCAGACGACCAGCGGTGAAACACGGGATTTATCCGTTCATTTACTCGGTTACCGTGGAGTCACACGTGGTTTAAGACAGGTATATAAATTCACATAAAAACAGGAAAAACACCTCAAGATGGACTTTTTTGTCTACGAACAGAGAAAAGTGCAACAACTGTCAAAGTACCTCAACATAAAAAATAAGGAGAAGAGTCTAACAGACTTAGAAAAAAAAATTTTGGACCACACTATTTGTTACACGCTAAACTTTAGTCGGAACAGACCTAGAATCAAGGTCCGATCGGGGATTACTTGGTCGACCCGGGACCCTGTAGGGAGTGGGACCCTCGGAGTCAAAGGGGTAGTCGCTTGTCTCTGGGACGATTCGAGTCTCCTAAAGGTATTCCTACGTGTACTTTCTCGAGACTCTTCACAGTACCTTTACAGAGAGACAGAGAAAAGTATAAAAAAACAACAACAACAAATTGAGGAGAGGACAAAATAAGGGTAAACGAAAGAGATTACAAGAAGAGAAAGGAGCGGAACTTTGACCGTAAAATTTTTGACAACGACAATTTTACTCATGAACGGAAAATTTTTAGAAGTTCAACGATTCGTCGGAGATGGAGGAGGGGGGAGGGTGGGAAAATACGTCGGACCAACGGTATCATAGTAGACTCGTACCATTGTTCTTCGTTTCTCGTTAGTAAAAAGTGATTTATCCCGACCCGTCTGTCTGTTTGTGCGACGTCACAAAGGAATGTTGGACAGAGTCTCTTCCCACCTCCCTACGTGAAGGGTCATGTGTCGAGCCAAAGACATTAGTCAAGGGTGGACGTAAACGGATATCGACAAGACGTGTGGACATCTAGGTCCCTACAGTCTGGTGGGGACCGTGTTGTGGAGGATGTTTTCGAAAGCTTCCCGAGAACGATAATGAGGGAATAAACATCGATAAATTCCGATTTACGTCTGAGTCTAGAAAGACTCTCTCAACGATTTATATCTCGCGACTCGTGCCTACCGATAACACTGATTTCCATGGCCACGGCATCGTCCCGACCTCTTCTATTATTTATTTACAGTAGGTGCACTGTAGTATCTCGCAAGAAGTTTTTACCTTTTCAAATTCTCCCTCTCCTTTTATTTTTTGGTTGCACCGTAGACTGTTCGTACACTCTTTATATTTAGGGTCTGAGGTCGGGAAGTCGAGTTTCGAGTGCTCCAGTCCGTGAACGTGTGCACACACGATTCAGTGGAGTCAGTACAGAGAAACGCTGGGGCACCTGACGTCGGGGGTCCGAGGAGACAGGTACCCTAAGAGATCCGTTCTTATGACCTCACCTAACGACCCGGGAGGAGGTCCCTAGAAGGACTGGGTCCCTAGCTTAGGTGCAGAGAATACAGAGGACGTAACTCTCCACTCCAGAAATGGTGATCGCGGTGGACCCTTCGGGTCCGTAAACGAATGGTTATTATATTTGACTTTGTGGAGGTCTTCGCTGACAAGGGGAAACTAGGACCTACCGATATAAAAGTATCGGTCTACATCTCCTTGTCGGACTACCCAAAAATCCTGTAACACCTACGGAGATCACGGACCGAAGGGGAAGGAGGTTTCACAGGAAGACGGTCCTGGGTGTGTCAGGTCGTGGACTCTCCAATTCCGACCAGGTGTCCAGAGGTCCTGGGTCGTGATTCCACTCGCAGACCCGGTTACACAGGAACAGGGACAGGATGAACAATAGACACCACATTTAGTCGAGAATTTCGACGGGAGGCCATGCGATCAGGAAAGGCAATTATAGTAATTCGGTCACAAAAGAGGTCCTTCGTTTCAAATGAAGAGGTCTAATTCGGTAGTCCTTTCACACGGTGGGAGATCCTTTCTGTTCGGACGAGGGGGTCGAAAGACCCCCTTCTGTAACGAAAACTTGAACCCCGGGACCCAACTCTACTCACTCGTGACGGCGGACATCAGAGTACGAGCCGACGGACTACTGTTACGGTGTGAAGGCGGCGATACCGGGTCGGTACGGCACACACAAGTAGCGGACTTGACTAGGGACGTAACATTTGTGAGTCGCGCTTTCTCCCGAAAAGTCCGTTTCCGGCCGAACAGGGTCTAAGTAAGTTTGTATAGTTGAAGGGGGAGTTTCACCTTCCTTTGAAGTGACCAGAAGGTCTCGGAAGAATAAGACGGAAACTATCAAAGGAGAGAAATTCTTAAAGAGTAGACCGTTACCGTGGGGTAAGGTCATTTTAACGGACCTTTAGGGTACTTGCCTCCTCGGACCATCCGACGTCAGGTACCCCAGTGAATTCTCAGCCTGTGTTGACTCGCTGAAGTGAAAGTGAAAAGTGAAAGTACGTAACCTCTTCCTTTACCGTTGGGTGAGGTCACAAGAACGGACCTCTTAGGGTCCCTGTCCCCTCGGACCACCCGACGGCAGATTCCCCAGTGTGTCTCAGGTTGTGCTGACTTCACTGAATCGTCGTCGTCGTAGAGAAATTCTTAAAAGGTGTTAAACAGTACTAGGTGTGTCAGTTTCGGAAACGGCTCTTATCTATTTTTCTTATGGAGTTCCAACTTTCTTAAGGCAGTCTGGGAAAGGGTTCCGTATGTAGGACTCTATTGAAGTCATGTTCTAATCGGTCCTTCTTGTTCAAGGGCTGTTGTAGAGACCCACTCTATATTGAGAACGGTATATTAGTCCCCCTGCCCAGAACTCTTTGTCAAGGGGTCCGTTCTAAACAATGTTAATAATGGCATCTCGAATTCTTTTCGTAAAGGTACGTATTCTGGAAGACGACACACTAGTAATCAAGTCCTGGATTTGTTTCCATTCTATGTAGAGTCCATTCTATGTAACAACGTGTTCCGAGTTCCTTTCTTACTAGATCTTACAAGTGGAGGAGCAATTTCCCGGAACCTGACGGATGGATTCGAAATTGAGAAGGGTAAAAGGGTCTTCTCGAGGAAGAAGAGAGACGTTTGAAGATGTATCAGGGATTGTGCCATGGGTCTTCCAGAAACGAGTCTCCAAGTGTCCCAACACCGACAAAACGGTCGGTCTAGTAGAAACTAATTCAAGGTTACCATACGACTCTTTATCAAGTTTTGACCGAGAGACCCTTCTTTTTCTTTTCCGGGACTACCCACTGAAAACGGTTGATGTTACCATATTTATGAAGAGGGGACTAGTCCAAGTTCGACGATTACCCTTCAACGACTTACGACTCGACCCTCCTCTACAGACACGTACTAACAAGGAACACTCGACCATGTGTGCTCGACCGAGGTCGTACAGGAACTGCATAAGGGAGAGGTCCCCTTATACTGGTAACTAGAAAGAGTACAGTGAAAGACGTAGAACAAAGGTATTTTGTAGATTAAGACAGTCTGTCTGGTTAGGAAATTCGGTCACTAAAGATTTAGCAAAAAACCGGTTTCCAGAAGGACAAAAACATTTATTTACTTCTTGTATTTTCGTTACGATCGGACTGACTCCCTGATCCCTTCCAAGATCCGGGGTGTGGTAGGATATCGATACTAACAATAACAATAAGTCAACGGTTCAGTACTACTTTCATTTTCTCCTCTCACTTTTTCAACCGAATTTCGAGTTGTAAGTCTTTTTATTCTAGTACCGTAGACCAGGGTAGTGGAGTACCCTTTATCTACCCCTTTGTTACCTTTGTCACTGTCTGAAAAAACTCCCCCCGAGGTCTTAGCGACGTCTACCACTGACGTCGGTACTTTAATTTTCTGCGAATGAGGAACCTTCCTTTCAATACTGGTTGGATCTGTCGTATAATTTTTCGTCTCTGTAATGAAACGGTTGTTTCCAGGCAGACCAGTTCCGATTCCAAAAAGGTTATCAGTACATACCTACACTCTCAACCTGATATTTCTTTCGACTCGTGGTTTCTTAACTACGGAAACTTGACGCCACGACCTCTTCTCAGAACTCTCGGGGAACCTGACGTTCCTCTAGGTTGGTCAAGTAGGATTTCCTCTAGTCAAAACTCACAAGTAACCTTCCTTAATTCGACTTTGAGGTTTTGAAACCGGTGGACTAAACTTCTCGACTGAGTAACCGTTTCTGGGATTACCACCCTTTCTAACTTCCGTTTTCCTCTTCTCCTGTCGTCTCCAACTCCACCAATCTATCGTAGTGGTTGAGTTACCTGTATTCAACCTCGTTTGACCCTCTGTCACTTCCTGTCCCTCCGGACCATACGATGTCAAGTGCCTCAGCGTCTCAGTCTTTACTGAAGTCAAGTCAAGTCAACGAGTCAACACAGAGTGAGAAACGCTGGGGTACCTGACGTCGTGAGGTCCGGAGGGACAGGTAGTGGTTGTGGACCGCAAATGGGTTTGAGTACAGGTAACTCAACCACTACGGTAGGTTGGTAGAGGAGAAGACAACAGGGGAAGAGGAGGACGGGAGTTAGAAAGGGTCGTAGTCCCAGAAAAGTTTACTCAGTCGGAAAAAATACCAGGTGGAGAGTATAGGTATGTACTGATGACCTTCTTGGTATCGAACCTGATATACCTAAAAACAGTCGTTTCACCACAGAGACGAAAAATTTAGTGATGAATGGTAAAGAAGGGTGAAAAATCACTAAAATTTGTTGGTCTCAAGATACCTTGTATACTGTATCCAGAATTATACAAAAGAACTTGAGAAACCTTATCTGACTTTACTCGTTATGAAAACCAAATGGACTTTGGTAAACACTTTGGGTAACGAAAACCGACCCTCCCCGAGAACCCTCGACATAGGTACTTGTGTGCTTATTACTGGAGCACACTCGATGTCCTGTCTGGAATTACACCCTCGGGAACGAGATGGTCCTGTGGAGTACATTTACAAACTTCAAGGCTTACAAGAGACCGAAGTCGGTAGGTGGTTTTTGATCCTGGATACTCAGTGTGGTGAATTGGCCGAACGTCCCAAAGTCAAGACGAAAAAAGAGTCAGTTAGGGAAAGAGACAGAGATTAAGAGAGAGAGAGACCCAAAAGAGTACTATAATAAAGTACATTCAATCTATCGGAAGTTTCTAAGAAAATATACAAAAGGAAGGTCGTCTCACGAAGGTTAAAATAAGTAGACAAAATGTTACATTTAGTACCAAATTACCTCTACGAGGTAAGTTACAATTACCTTAGTACTAAGGAGGACTACTCGAGGAGAGTAAGACTACCCTCTTTATCCGAACCTTAAAGGACTCTAGAGTCGTAAGTTCAAGAATTATTTCTTTATTTTTAAACTTTCGTCCTTTCCTCGGATACTTCTGTCTTCTCTTTAGTGTCCCTATAAGATAGCTGTTTTGGAGGAACAGAGAGACTTATAGTGACGTAACACATTCTAACTTTCCAGGGCGACAAAGATCAAGACGGACCACTATGAAAATCTAGACTTTCGTTATCGTTGAGAGTCTGTGTATATACAAGTCCTGGTATAAGTCCGATTCCCGACTACCTCCACCGGCAACGGGTCTGGGGTACGATGTACCCTGTGTGCTCACGTCTTCGAATTCCCCGAAATCGAAATTCGATTACCACACTTCACGATTATCAATCTAAAGTCTGTAGTTTGACCCAATCGTTTATCCTGACCCCTCAAAGATTTTACTGTGTACATCCAGTAACGATGAACCGTAGACGTACGTTCTGGATGGAGTGTCCAGGTGACCCTGTTGTAAGGGTAGTGTCGCTTAACGACCTGGAGAGGTAAATCTGTAACATTGTGTAAAGTATGATTCGTCCGGGGTTTGTTTTGATGAGTTTAGGTCACAAGTCAGAGACGAGACATAGAGTTGATCATTTCGGTGAGGGTCCCAATACTTTCACAATCAGCGACACAGCACTCTACGGTACAGGCACCTTAAGAGATCCGTTCTTATGACCTCACCCATCGGTAAGGGGTGAGGTTCCCTAGAAGGACTAGGTCCCTAGTTTGAGTCCAGAGGACGTGACGTCCGTCTGAGAAGTGGCAGACTCGGTGGTCTCTTCGGGATACGTGTCCCAATGGCCTAGTGTTTGGTCCCGCAAGAGAGACCGGAGACAGAAGAGGGACGAGAGGTGACTCAACAGTCCAGGACAGCTGAAGTAAAAGTTTCAGAGGGTAAAGACGGAAAAAGAAAGGTCAACGTTGGTAACGGGATTAAGTCCGGTGGCGTTGAAACAAAGTAGATCTTATTATAAAATAAGTATGTTGTAAAAGTCATTGATAGTTAACTTACGGACCCAATGAGATCTTAGAGGGAGGATTGAACCCGACGGGGGTCAGTTAACGCGCCAGACGAAGGGTGAATGCGACGTAGGAGGTCCCATTCAAGAATCTGTCTTGCACCAACCACAACGAAGACCTCTGGTAGTGTAACCTGGACGGTAAGATGTCGAGGGAAGCACAAGGGTGTGGTAGAAGTCCGGTACGAAGGTTCGGGAAGGTACCGTCAGTCGATGAAGATGTCTTCGCGACCAGGAGTGACGGGTCGTAGTCAAGGTGGGTCCGAGACGGGATGCTTCAAGTACCCAGTCAAACTGCGGAAAGTCCCTGATGAAGGAGTGAATCCGGAAGCACCAACCACCAATCATCAAATCAACGATTTAGGATAGACTGGGAATGTTGGAGAACCTGACATTCGGTCGGTCAGAGGAGACAGGTACCTGAAGAGGTCTCTTCTTATGACCTCACCCAACGGTATGGGAGGAAGTCCTCTAGAAGGACTACGTTCATAGTTTGGGTGTAGAGGATGTCACGTCCGTCTAAGAAATGGGGACTCGGTGGCTGGATCTGGAATACAGTCTAGTAGAGAAAGAGGAAGACGACAAGAGGTTTAGTGTACCCGGTATTATGGACCTTTGAAATAAAGGGTCTTCGGAAAGACCTCCAAAGGGTGTATCTAACAAGGTCTTTCTTTTGGAATCCGCTCTAAGTTTCCATCCTCTCTTAAATTAGAGTGCGGAAGAACGTCGTCGTTACCCGTGTAAAGCTTCGAAAGGTCCTTCTGGTTCCACTCTGAAGGTCCTGACGAAGACGTGGACAGTGACGGTGGACTTACGTCCGTGGACCCCAGTAACTACTCACAAAGGACTTTAAGAACGGAAAGGAGGGAGGGACTTAAGGTTTTCGTGAAAAGTAATAGAAAGTAAGGAGAGGGTTTCCAAAACATTCGGAAACGGTGGGACGTAAACTGGAAAAGAAGACCTTCATAGGTCCCATCCAAAGACAAAAGGACTAGTTTCAAACTGAGTGTGTTCAGTCTACTGGTCCCATAATTTTACTCGAGTTTGATTCGGAGTCAACGTTCGAGTGACTATGTGTTCGAAGACAGGGTCCATACCAACGTCTCTAGGTGTCTAAGGTGAAGGCGACGGTAAGGACTCAACATAAGACTTAGGAGGTATCCTTCATTTAGGAACGTCACCTAGGGTCGGGTGATCCGACCGTGCGGGATTCAAAACGACCTTTATTTAGTTCAAGCCTCTTGAATTGGGACCGGAAAATAGATAAGAAGGTGAACTCGACCACGAGGTTTGATCTGTTGGACGGACCATGGGTCCCTGACTGCAGTAGGCTGAAACTATAAGTAAAGACGGACCTTTGCAGGCGAGAGTACGAAATGGGTGAAAACCCGAGGTCACGTACAACCAATGGTCAACTTACAAGCGGAGTAGAGAGTCCACTCTTTAGTACGGTAGTTCAAACGAACGTACCGGACCCAGACAAAACAGGATTAAAGAAAGGAAAATGACGATCAGACAAGAACTTCAGGGTCGTACAGGAAGTCCCTTCTGTCAGTACCCGTATCAGTATTGTACAGTTAATGAATTTTCATATTGTGAACAGATAGGGAGATTAACACGAAGTTCAGAACAAAACGGGTTGGAGTTCAATCCCATCTTGAGTGTTTACGTTTGCCTTCAGTGAACCCAGTAATTTTTTTTCTGTAGTATAATAAATTGCATCTTCGTCCCTGGTCAATCTTGATGAGTGCTGTCGAGAAGTAATGCGACTTCAGTGGATGGGAGAAAAGGGATGTCTACTGTAATACTGTCGAACAAAATGGAAAAGAGAAGTATATATACTAAACGACAGGACTTCCTAGAGAATAAGGTAAAAGTCCATGCTTTGTATGTGTATATGAGCCGAAAACTTAGTCGGAAGACATCAACGATACACAAGGACTTTCTCAAGAAAGAAACGAGACCGAGGCAGAGACGAAAAGGAGAAGACCTTTTAAAAACATTGGTGTACACACGTAAATCATGATGTCTGAGAAGAAATTCTCCCTTAAATACCGTTTGGTTAGGTACACGTAATGCTCACGGTTGCAATGTTCAGGTACATTAGTATATTAAAGTCTAAAACAAAGTCGGTCTTTTGTCTCCGTAGTTAGAAACGCTCCGGACGTGTTAGGAAGATAGGTGTCCGCTTTCCCTCACAAATCGGGTCCTTTCGTATGGTCACCAAAAAAGTGGACGGAGGTGAGACTTGCAGACTCACTCACCTCTTTAGTAAAGACGATTTTCGATAGATCTATACCTGTGCGGTGGATAAGAAGAACCTTTAGAACATTTTCTCTAAGGTGGGTGGGTAGTGAAACAAGACGTCCTACTCAGTACTCGTGACATTGCGGTGTTTCCCTTCTAAGACTGTGCAAATGAGAATCCGAAGGACCGACCCATCTAGTCGGAAACTCTAGGCAGTGCGAGGCCGGAGGATTACCACAACATCCGAAAATGGAGACCTGTGTCTCC
Source organism: Capra ibex (assembly GCA_006410555.1). Taxonomy (NCBI): domain Eukaryota; kingdom Metazoa; phylum Chordata; class Mammalia; order Artiodactyla; family Bovidae; genus Capra; species Capra ibex. Next base: position 7,018,381 of record SJYO01048061.1, on the reverse strand, counting down.
ACCTCTTCCCCGGCCCAAGGAGAAGCTACAGACTGAAGTAAGACCCCGAAGCCACGACGAGAACACCGTAGCTCAGAACGATATAGGCCAAGGGTTTTAGGTTGACGGACGGAAGGTTGCCCCAAAGGTACTGTTGAAGACAAACACCACGGCAACTGAGGTCACGAGAGAGAGTAGAGAGGAAACACCGTGACTCGAGAAGAAAGGGTTTGTAGGGACCAAGGAGAGAGAGAAGAATATGACACGAACTGAAACTGGGGTCGGAGAGACTGAAGTCAAGTGTATAACTACTCAAACCGAGCTGAGAGAGACCAAATCGGATCTTGTTTTGAGGGTAGTATCTCTTGACTCAGTTTGGTTCTCAGAAGACTGAACATCTCCCAGTAATTAAAGGACGGGACCTTTTGTTCGTAATCTGCTCTTTCCTTAATCCCTTGTAGTCACGGGGGGCTAGGTTTTCTATATATGAATGTTCCAATAGAAAACTTTATTAAGGTGTTCAAATTGGTTCACTTTTGAGTAAAGTCTAGTACGCAGAAAAAAAAAAAAGGAGTCTACGTAAGGCGTCATATCTTACAGATAGTCAGTGGGTGAGACATTATATTTCACTGAAATAGTGAGTTTCCGTTTAACCATTAGGACCCATTTTCATCTCTAACTCTTCCCAGTAAAAATAAAAACAATTAAATAAAACAATTAAATAAAAATTAACCTCCTATTAACAAAATGTCACAACACAACCCAAGACAACATGTTGTTACATTTAGCCGGTATCCAGATGTATCTAGGGGAGGAAGAATTTCCTGGGTAGGGTGGGGAGATTCAACAGTGTCTCGTGATCCCACTCGAGGGATACAATATGACATTGAGGGGTGATTGAGAGACAAAAAGTATTCCACTGCATATACAAAGTTACGATGAGAGAGGTAAACAGGGTGTCTTCACAGTAACAATTTACACCTTACGGCTCCCAGTTCTTCCTTCTACTAAGACATTCCTCTACAAAGTTTTTGTTTTCACAGGGTCTCGGACTCGTTTACTCTGTCGGGAAACCTACTCGACTACCGCGACAACTATTTCCCTCGACCCCCGCTTTAATAGTTCATCAAACGTCTAAAGAACTCGTGTAGTCACCGTCGTGGACGTCGTCTGGTCACACTTCGGACACGAGAACCGGGACCCGTACACGGGTATCCAACGACTACGTACACACACACTCAATAAAGTGGTCTTCGTTAACTGTAGGAGAAAGATGTCACGAGAACCTTCTTGTCGTCTGTGTGTTTACGTCTAGGTAGTGTGAGATGGATCTTGAACCCGAGACAAGGAGTAAGAGTAGGGGGAATAAGGAGAGGTGAAGTTAGAGAAGAAATTTTTCCCGAGTAATTCTTAGTCCGAAGGGACCACCGAGTCTACCAACATTTCTTAGACAGACGTTACGTCCTCTGGGGCCAGTTAGGGACCCAACCCTTCTAAGGGACCTCTTCCCTTACCGATGGGTGAAGTTCTCTTAAGGTACTTGTCTCCTCGGACCTCCCGATGACAGGTACCTCAACGTTTCTCGACCTGTACTGACTCCTTGATTATGACAGTGAAGTAATTCTTAGTAAGGTACTTCAAGATAACCAACAGAAGGGCAGGTTTATATATATCAGTTACTGTCTACATCTTCCTCTATATCTGTGCACCAGATGTTTCAGTGTCATCCTACTCACACAGAAGACTCTGGACAAAATAAATAAATAGATTAATAACCGGCGTGTCGAACACCCTAGAATCAAGGGTCTGGTCCCTCAAAGACTCTAGAGACTTTATGGTTCGTAAAGATATGTGACCTCTCTGATTTCCAGGAACTGAACCTTTCAGACTCACACCCGGGAATAGGACGAAGAATAGAGTGGTCTCCGGGAACTTTTTCAATAAATTGGAGGACTCAAATGGGTCTCTTCCTACTTATTTTTATAGAGGGAGAATCCTAATACTTTTAATACTCTATTTCAAACATTACACAGACTGTTTCCCAATTTGGTTTAATTTAAAGTTGTTTTTCATAGTATACACAGACACACATATATATATACATATATACAATCTTTCTATGATACATAATCTTTACTTCCCCGAAGGGTCTATCCCGACCAACATTTCTTAGACGGTCGGTTGTGTCGTCCATCTCCTTCCTCTACGTCTAAGGTAGGGACCCAACTTTTCCAGGGGTCCTCCTTCCTTACCGTTGGGTGAGGTCATAAGAATGGACCTCTTACGGTACCTGTCTCCCCGGACCACCCGATGTCAGGTACCCCCAGTGTTTCTCAGCTTGTGCTGACCCGTGTGTGTGTGTGTGCGTCTGTGTGCGTGTAATCTTTACTTTTGTAAAAATGAGAAGATCTTGAAAAAAGATCTTACAAAAGATGGTTATAAGTAGGTAGTTTTATTAATAACTTACTGATTGGACACAGTCGGTCACATTTTAAGCTGGATTGAAGAAAAATACCTAACGTCGACTCTTACACTGAATCTGAATAAAACTTTGGTTTAGAAACGTTGTTTCAGTTGAAATAATCTGAGTCCTATCGATACGAGAACAACCCCCCGTCCTCCCTCAACCTTAAGAGACGAATACATGGTATAAACTTTTCGGTCAGTACTAAGTAGAATGCAGGTGTAAGAAGACTCTCGGGAGTTGGGGTAAGTAAAGTTACGTTAGTCATAAATATACGATGAAGGACCTACGCCTCCCGTCACGATCTTCGACCCCCATCAATTCTTTCTTATTTCGTGACAAGACAAAGTTCCTTGTCATTTGTACCGACTCTCGGTTCCGTATCCCGTTCACAGATTATGTTTTGTTATTTCATTTACGTTAGTCGGGACTACCTCCTTTACACCCCTCTCCCCAAGAAAGACCGACCTCTTGGTTAATTACCTACTCTATAGTAAACATGTGTCGGAGTTTTTCACTTGTCGTCGACTGGTCCTTTCTACCCTTCTTTCTCTCTGGTTGCATTCGTTTCTTCCAACTCGTAAATTCCACGTATAAATCCCTCTGTTACTTGAACCGACTTCATTATGGAGACCTTCGTATCTTAGTGATTAAAAATAACGATCTTCCCTGGAACCCAGGGTTTGGTGAGTAAAATCATTGTCCACAATTTCCCTTAATGCCGTCTCTACAAATCATTCAGTACAACGTAATTAAGTACCTCTTAGACCTCACAGTGAATTTTTCAGTACGGAAGATGGTGTCTATTACCTATAAAGACATTCAAAGACTCATCATCTCAACGTATATAACAAAAAGGACAAAACCTCGGAAGATACCGTCACTTTCACTTTCACTTCAACGAGTCAGCACAGGCTGAGAAACGCTGGGGTACTTGACGTCGGATAGTCCGAGGAGGTTGGTACCTTAAAAGGTCCGTTCTCATGACCTCACCCAACGGTAAAGGAAGAGGTTCGCTAGAAGGACTGGGTCCCTAGTTTGGGTCCAGAAGACGTAACGTCCGTCTATAAAATGGTAGACTCGGTGGACCCTTCGGGGGATACCGGTACCAAGACCTATTTATAAACCTCTCAAACATCTGTGTAACTAATGACCGAATGAATGTGAGGGTTTCAAAGACTAAGTCGTCCAGACCTATCCCGGGTTATTATACGTAAATATTGTCCAAGGGTCCACGACGACGACCAGACCTCTGTAGTCAAACTCTTAGTAACAAGATCACACATTGAACAAGTCAACGGTCTAGCACAGACTGAGAAACGGTGGGGTACTTGACGTCATGTGGTCCGAAGGGACAGAAAGTGGTAGAGGGACTCAAAAGAGTTTGAGTACAGGTGACTCAGCCACTACGATAAGTTGGTAAAGTAGGAGACAATGGGAGACGAGGAGAACGGGAGTTAGAGAGAGTTGTAGTCCCAGAAAAGGTTACTTGACCGAGCAGTGTAGTTCAAAGGTCTCATAACCTCGAAGTCGAAGTTGTAGTCAGGAAGGTCACTTATAAGTCCCAACTAAAGGAAATCCTATCTGACCAAAGTCGAGGAGCGAGAGGAGAGGTTCACTGAGTTCTCAGAAGAGGTCGTGGTGTTAGGTTTTCGTAGTTATGAAGACTCGAGTCAGAAGGGATACCAGGTTGAGAGTGTAGACATGTACTGATGACCTTCTTGGTGTCGAAACTAATATAACAGCCATTTCACTATTTTGACACAATCAACGAGTCAGCACGGGATGGCAAACGTTGGGTGCCTGACATCGGGGGGTCCGAGGAGACAGGTACCTTAAGAGGTCCGTTCTTATGACCTCACCCAACGGCAAAGGAGGAGAGTTGAGACCTACGGGTAAGTTTAGTAAGTTCCTCGTAAATTTTTACTGACTCCGGACACGGGACGCCGCCTGGGTGACTGGGTCCTCTCCCCCGATGTCTTCTCGGCCTCCTCTCAAAAATTCCGAGTCCAGTCGGGAAAGGTGTAAAAGAGGACACATACTTAGTCGTCCTTACACGTCTCAAATCTACGTCTAAGGAAAACTCATCTAGTCTCAACTCCAAACTCTACTACATAAGGATTATTCGAGGGTCGTCTACAAGTGCGACGACCAGTTCCCTGGTGTGAAACTTATCGTTCGAGATCTTTATCAGTTGTAAGAAAGAAAGAAAGAAAAGGAAAAGTGAAGACGTAAGTCACCAACTAAGTCAGGGAGAAAAAGACGAGGGTTTCGTTGAATTATTGGATGGTAACGAAGGGATCACCGAGTCTACCATTTCTTACACGGATATTACGTTCTCTGGACCCAAGCTAGGGACCCAGCCCTTCTAGGGGAAGTCTTCCCTTACCGTTGGGTAAGGTCGTAAGAGGGTACCCATCTCCTCGGACCACCCGATGTCAGGTACAATGTTTCTCAGTCTGGACTGACTCGATGACTGTGAAAGGGTTTCGGGATAAACTTAACACGGATTCCTTTTTTTGGTAACCTGAAGGGACCGTTAGATCACCAATTCTGAGGTTGAACGGTTACGTCCCCCGTGCCCAAGCTAGGAGTCGACCCCTTGATTCTAAGGTGTACGGGGCGTCTCACCGGTGTTTTATTTGGTTACTTTTCTTGGTATCGCACGGCCTCACTTCTTAAGCAAACCCAAACCTGTCGTCGACTCAACTGGTCCTCGACCCTGAGGCCCGATTGAGGACGAACCGTCGTACCTCGGACTGCGTCACGTCCACTCACACACATAGACATGGGTCTGGACCTCCACAGGTAGACTTCGGAAGACAAGGATGGTTGACGGTCCGAACCGTCCTGTGGGTGGACGGCCCCGACCCGGCGGAGGTCGAGGGGGAAGGGAAGAGGGCTCGTAGGGACCGGGTAGGAGGTTGTCGGTGAACGAAAAAAAAAAAACGTGTTTAATGAGAAACAATATTCGTATTAAGGGTTTCTCTCGTATTCTTCGAAAGACCGTATAGATAATTAGTACTTCCTCTAACTTTCGACCCTTATTCCTTGCCCTCTTTCTTTACATATTTCATTTACCTTTTACGGGTAATCTTTACTTCTGGGAGACTGTCGGTGGGGTGGGAGGGGTTGTTGTCGTGGACGTTCGGACAGGTAATGGACTTTACGGAGGAAGGAAAGGAAACACACATACCTCCTACCTCCTTCTCCGCCTCACCCCACCCCCTCTGCCCGTCCCCCTAACAGGGGAATATAAAAGAAGTCATTTAAGACAACTGTTGAACTCCACGAGAACCGACCTTTTGATAGGAACCTCCTCATTTTTACTTTTGTAAGGCTCCGACATTGCACTTAGAGGATGGGGATGTTGAAACCCATGTAGGTGCGATCCTGTAGGTTTAATAAAGTCATCCTCCTTCTGTAGTCTCCTCCTTGACGTGCCTCCAATAACGTGTTTCTTTCTTTTGTCAGTAATAAAACGATTCGACACAAATGTAATCGTTACCGGGGACCGGCTCAAGTCGGGAACTCTAAGAAGAACCCTGGAACCCTGTACTGGTGCCTCCTGGCTGTCAAATACATGACTGCTACAGATACCCCCACTTCCTTACAGACGGCATCAAGGTTCTCGCTGTAGGTTTACCTGTACTGATATCTAGCCACGTTTCCCACGCCCTTAAGTCCGGTTCGTACTCTGCGACACTGTGAGTGTTTAAACCCAGTGGGAGAGTTAATCAAATCGAGGAGTAGACACACTCGTGTCTTTGTTTTCGGTGAACCTCGGGAGCTCCCAACCGTCTCGTAGAATTTTATGGGAGGATTTCTCCGTCACGACATTTAAGTTTTGTCTGAAGGTTTTATTTGAGTCGTCCCGCGTGAGACAACGGAGCGGTTCGGTCCGGAGGCAAGGGTCAAGATCTACAAACTTTTGAGTTGGGACACCTGACAATGTTAGGAGGAGATACTCGGTGGAGAGGACCCTCCTTAGTTAGTAAGGATTTGTATCAGTTCTAAAGACGGTAAGGTCTACGTTCGAGAATCCTTGAGACGAATGAGGATGGAGACGGGTTGGGGGGATCAATGCTCGGTAGGAAGGGCCCCACGTCCCTTAATCCATATGAGTCGAACACACGAACCTTGGGGACGTACGCACTTCTGGTCGTAAATTGCATCCTTCGACTAGTCCTGAAGTAGGGGCCACTGCATGTTATTTTTGTGTTAAGAGAATCTTGGCTTAGGTTTGGGACAGGACAAACAGAGGCAGCAAAGACGGTGGTCTCGTTTGAAAAGACAAAACCTCGTATTCATCTCTAGTAGACAACACGAAATTTCACCCACAAAAAAAAAAAAAATTTCCTCGATTAAGCCAACACGTTATGGTACTTCTCCTCGGTGAACATTTAAGATAAATCCACACACATACAAGAAGGGGAACACCACCACTACTTAGTATCGGTAGAGGGACAACAATACATTGAGACGTGAAGGTCTTCCCAAGGGTCGGGGACGGTAGATGCGAGTCGGTCGTGTTCCTAGAGGCGAGAAATGACGGGGAGACTGGACCGGAAAGGGCGTACCTTCTCTCATCTCATTGGTTAAGTAGGTCCAAACGGACCCTCGAAGGACCAAAATTGGGTTTCAGGACACAACGGCTTTGATGGGTCCGGGAGAATCAAGGTCCGTTTGACCCGGTCTACCAGAGGGGTTGTCCACCCCGAGACACGGGTAAGGACAGGAGTCCTCTACTCACGCACCAATCGGGACCCATGGTTACCGAGACCCAGGTGGATTCGAACGGACGAGATCGTCCTTCGGTTCTTCTAGGTGCGGGACCCCCGTCCTCCGTCCAAACACCGCCCGTCCCCGCCCCGTGTCGTCCCAGACGAAACCAGAACCTCTCCTCCTGTCGACCGGGGGAGGTGCACCTCGGTGCCTGTCCACTCCTCAGGGGAGATGGGTCCCTTCGGTACCGGGTCATCCACTTTCTGAACATTAAGGTCACGTAACGTCATCCTGACTTCGGTCCTTAGTGAGATACACACCCACTCCTCCATCTCCCCTATCGCCTCCGCCCAGACCTCTGGTTGACCCGAGTTTATAATGAGTGTGGTGAATAAGTAGGAAAAGGACCCACTCAATACCTCAGAGGGAGTCGGAGTCCGAGGACCAGTAATTTTGTAAATTTTTATTTCTTTCTTTCGTGTCTGACACTGAGAGTTGGGAGTTTGAAGGCCCACCATAAAGGGGTACATTTCCGGTAGTTTAAGGGCAAAGGAAAAGGGTCTGAAGTCTTATTCCGTCATTGGAACCGAAAAACTGGTTCTGACACAAGAGAGATCTTGTTATACCGTACGTAAATTACCTGTATTGGACATACGTCACATTAATCCTACACCTCTAAATAAAAAGTTATTGACTTAATTTAAAGGAGTACTCCGAAGTAAAGGTGACGACCTCCCCTTTGAGAACTCCTAACAAGTCGAATTCTGATGTGTAGAGAATCAAATTTAAGTCAGATACCTTCGGAGACACGAAAGAAGAGACCCTCTAGTCCCACCTACACCTGGTGGCCGGAGCCGTGTCCTCCAGCCCAGTCTCAGGAGACACCCTCGAGTGGACCCCACGGGACAGGTCGACCCGAAACCCACTTCCGGGGACGTGGAGAACCCCGACCACCCAGGGACCACGGGACGGGAAGTCAGACGACGACTCAGGTGTCAGGACGACGTTCGAGTTAGTACCGCGGGTTCATGAGGAAGAATCGGACTGGGGTCTGGAGATACCTGGCGACTGGGAGAACTGTAGAACAGATGGGAAGGGGTGTGAATTACCTCTTCTTAGTCGCTCTTACTTGGTCCGAGAGAAATTGATTCACAAACTCCGGTGGTACAAACGAGTCTCGTATTACGTTCCACGAGGTCAAGAAGGTCCCAAGGTTATCGACTACCCGTATCAGGGAGTCCCACTACCCCAGGGAGAATCGGATAACTACAAAGATTCGAGAGTAGGCCACTCCTCTATGGGGAGCAGGTTCCATTCCTCGTCGTCGACACGAAACAACCTTGTGGGCACTTCTCTATGGGGTGTACGTTCCATTCTCTTTGGGTTCATTCTGCTATCCACAACGTTCTCCCGTCTGTGTGACTTTGGTATTAGTGTCTTTTGATCAGTTAGATTAGTGTGATCCTGGTGACGGAACAGATTGAGTTACTTTGATTCGGTATGGGACACCCCGGTGTGTTCTGCCCGCCCGTACCACCTCTCCAGACTGTGTTACACCAGGTGACCTCTTCCCTTACCGTTTGGTGAAGTCATAAGAACGGAACTCTTGGGATACTTGTCATACTTTTCCGTTTTACTATCCTATGACTTTCTCCTTGAGGAGTCCAGTCATCCACGGGTTATACGATGACCTCTAGTCACCTCTTTATTGAGGTCTTTCTTACTTTCCTACCTCCGTTTCGTTTTTGTTATGGGTCGACACCTACACTGACTACTATCTTCGTTCCAGGCTACGATATTTCTCGTTATAACGTATCCTTGGACCTTACAGTCCAGGTACTTAGTTCCGTTTAACGTTCACCAGTTTGTTCTCTACCGTTCTCACTTGCAGCTGTAAGATCCTTAGTCGCTTGATTTTACCTGACCTTACCCACTTAAATTGAGTCTTCTGGTAATATAGATGATGACGTCCGTCCTTAGGGAATCTTCTTTACCTCTTCGGTAGTACCAGTTGTTTCTCAGGCTTTACGTCATGAACCTACGTTAGAGTTTTTACTGTCTTACTGGAGACAAGTAGAGGTTCCGTTTGGTAAGTTATAGTGTCATTAGGTTCAGATACGGGGTTGGTCATTGTGACTTCTTCGACTTCAACTTGCCAAGATACTTCTGGATGTTCTGGAAAATCTTGATTGTGGGGGTTTTCTACAGGAAAAGTAATATCCCCTGACCTTACGTTTTCATCCGTCAGTTCTTTGTGGACCTCATTGTCCGTTTAAACCGGAACCTTACACCTTACTTCGTCCCGTTTCTGATTATCTCAAAACGGTTCTTTTACGTGACCAGTATCGTTTGTGGGAGAAGGTTGTTGTGTTCTCTTCTGAGATGTGTACCTGTAGTGGTCTACCAGTTGTGGTTTTAGTCTAACTAATATAAGAAACGTCGGTTTCTACCTCTTCGAGATATGTCAGTTGTTTTTGTTCTGGTCCTCGACTGACACCGAGTCTAGTACTTGAGGAATAATGGTTTAAGTCTGAATTTAACTTCTTTCATCCCTTTTGGCGATCTGGTAAGTCCATACTGGATTTAGTTTAGGGAATACTAATATGTCACCTTCACTCTTTATCTAAATTCCCTGATCTAGACTATCTATCTCGCGGACTACTTGATACCTGTCTCCAAACACTGTAACATGTCTCCGTCCCTAGTTCTGGTAGGGGTGTCTTTTCTTTACGTTTTTTCGTTTTACCGACAGACTCCTCCGGAATGTTTATCGACACTTTTCGTCTCTCCACTTTTCGTTTCCTCTTTTCCTTTCTATATTGGTAGACTTACGTCTCAAGGTTTCTTATCGTTCTTCTCTATTCTTTCGGAAGAAGTCGTTAGTTACGTTTCTTTATCTCCTTTTGTTGTCTTACCCCTTCTGATCTCTAGAGAAGTTCTTTTAATCTCTATGGTTCCCTTGTAAAGTACGTTTCTACCCGAGTTATTTCCTGTCTTTAACATACCTGGATTGTCTTCGTCTTCTATAATTCTTCTCCACCGTTCTTATGTGTCTTCTTGATATGTTTTTCTAGAAGTGCTGGTTCTATTAGTACTACCATACTAGTGAGTGGATCCCGGTCTGTAGGACCTTATACTTCAGTTCACCGGAATCTTTCGTAGTGATACTTGTTTCGATCACCTCCACTACCTTAAGGTCACCTCGAAAAAGTTTAGGACTTTCTACTACGACACTTTCACGACGTGAGTTATACGGTCGTTTAAACCTTTTGAGTCGTCACCGATGTCCTGCCCTTTTACAGTCAAAAGTAAGGTTAGGGTTTCTTTCCGTTACGGTTTCTTACGAGTTTGATAGCGTGTTAACGTGAGTAGAGTGTACGATCATTTCATTACGAGTTTTAAGAGGTTCGGTCCGAAGTCGTTATGTACTTGTCACTTGAAGGTCTACAAGTTCGACCAAAATCTTTTCCGTCTCCTTGGTCTCTAGTTTAACGGTTATAGGCGACCTAGTACCTTTTTCGTTCTCTTAAGGTCTTTTTATGGATAAAGACGAAATAACTGATACGGTTTCGGAAACTGACGCACCTAGTGTTATTTGACACCTTTTAAAACTTTCTCTACCCTTATGGTCTGGCGGACTGGACGGAGAACTCTTTAGACATACGTCCAGTCCTTCGTTGTCAATCTAGACCTATACCTTAGTGTCTGATTAAGGTTTATCCTTTTCCTCATGCAGGTTCCGACATATAACAGTGGGACGAATAAATTGAATATACGTCTCATGTAGTACTCTTTGTGACCCGACCTTCTTCGTGTTCGACCTTAGTTCTAACGGTCCTCTTTATAGTTATTGGGGTCTATACGTCTACTGTGGTGGGAATACCGTCTTTCACTTCTCCTTGAGTTTTCGGAGAACTACTTTCACTTTCTCCTCTCACTTTTTCAACCGAATTTCGAGTTGTAAGTCTTTTACTTCTAGTACCGTAGACCAGGGTAGTGAAGTACCGTTTATCTACCCCTTTGACCTTTGTCCCAGTCTGAAATAAAAACCCCCGAGGTTTTAGTGACGTCTACCACTGACGTCGGTACTTTAATTTTCTGTGAATGAGGAACCTTCTTTTCAATACTGGTTGGATCTATCGTATAAGCCTCTTCCGCTACCGTGGGGTGAGGTCATGAGAACGGACCTTTTAGGGTACCTGTCTCCTCGGACCATCCGACGCCAGGTGCCCCAGCGCTTCTCAACCTGTGCTGACTCGCTAAAGGGAAAGTGAAAAGTGAAAGTACGTGACCTCTGCCTTTACCGTTGGGTCAGGTCACAAGAACGGACCTCTTAGGGTCCCTGCCTCCTCGGACCGTCCGACGGCACATACCCCAGTGTGTCTCAACCTGTGCTGACTTCACTGAATCGTCGTCGTCGTCGTCTATCGTATAAGTTTTCGTCTCTATAATGAAACGGTTGTTTCCAGGTAGATCAGTTCCGATACCAAAAAGGTCACCAATACATACCTACGCTCTCAACCTGACACTTCTTCCGACTCACGGCTTCTTAACTACGAAAACTTGACACCAAAACCTCTTCTGAAAACTCTCAGGGAACCTGACGTTCCTCTAGGTTGGTCAGGTAAGACTTCCTCTAGTCGGGACCCTAAAGAAAAAAAAAAAAAAAAAGGATTATGCATTAGAAAAAAAAAAAAAAAAATGAAATAAAATGAAATGTTATGACATAACCAAAACGGTATGTAACTGTACTTAGGTGGTGCCCACACGTACGCTAGGGTTTGTACTTGGGGGGAGGGTGGAGGGAGGGGTGTTGTAGGGAGACCCAGTAGGGGCACGTGGTCGGGGTTCGTACGACATAGGACGTAGTCTGTATCTGACTACTAAGCTAAGAATGTACTATCATATGTACAAAGTTACGGTAAGAGGGTTTAGTAGGGTGGGAGAGGGAGAGGGAGACTCAGGTTTTCAGGCGATATGTGTAGACACAGAAAAAACGACAGAACGTATGTCCCAGTAGTAACGGTAAAAAGATTTAAGGTATATATACACAATCATATGACATAACCACAAAAAGAAAGACCGAATGAAATGAGACATATTAGCCGAGGCCAAAGTAGGTAGAGTAGTCTTTATATAAGTTTACATAAGTTTACATAAGAAAAATTACCGACTCATTATGAGGTAACACATATACATGGTGTCGAAAGAATAGGTAAGTAGATGACTACCTGTAGATCCAACAAAGGTACAGGACCGATAATATTTGTCACGACGCTACTTGTAACCCCATGTACACAGAGAAAGTTAAGACCAAAGGAGCCACACATACGGGTCGTCACCCTAACGACCCAGTATTCCATCAAGATAAACGTTAAAAAATTCCTTAGAGGTGTGACAAGAGGTATCACCGACATGATCAAACGTAAGGGTGGTTGTCACATCCTCCCAAGGGAAAAGAGGTGTGGGAGAGGTCGTAAATAACGAACGTCTAAAAACCTAGCGTCGGTAAGACTGACCACACTTCACCATGGAGTAACACCAAAACTAAACGTAAAGAGATTATTACTCACTACAACTCGTAGAAAAGTACACAAACAATCGGTAGGCATACAGAAGAAACCTCTTTACAGATAAATCAAGAAACCGGGTAAAAAACTAACGTCGGGACCCTAAAGAAACCTCCCCTACTACGACTTCGACTTTAAGGTCATGAAACCGGTGGAGTACGCTTTTCAACTGAGCAACCTTTTCTGAGACTACGACCCTCCCTAACCCCCGTTTTCCTCTTCCCCTACTGTCTCCTAATCTACCGACCTACCAAAGTGACTGAACTACCTGTACTCAGACTCACTTGAGACCCTCAACCACTACCTGTCCCTCCGGACCGCACGACGCTAAGTACCCCGGGTTCCTCAACATGTGATGACTCGTTGACTTGACTTGACTTGACTTGACTTGGAGAGTAGGTAGGGGAAGGAGGTTTTGTTAAAACCAATTACCGTGACCTGGTTTCGGAAAGTCCCTGTGGCTAGGTTAAGGTTCCAATCACGTACCGTGTGAAGGGAACCCAGTTTGGGGTCGGGAAAGTAACCTCTCCTTTGACGAAGATAGTACAAATATCTGCCAGGAGTCATGAAAGGACAAGATCTGAATGACATTTTTAAAATACCAGACCCAGGAGGTTGGAACTGGAAACTTAGAAGGTTTACTTTGGGAAAAGTTGTGTTTCGATCGAGAAAGAAAAAGGAAAGGGTGGGGAAGGGAGGGGGAAGAGAAAGAGAAAAGGAGGAAGGGAGTCGGATAGAGAATGTTTAGATGACACGAAACCGTAAGTTCGTTAACGATAAGAGACACATGAGTAATTTTATTTTTGTCAGTCTCGTTTAGTTGGGGATTTGAAGACATATATAGGACCCGTCAATCCTTCAAGACAGGTCTGTCCTCCAGATGAAACTTGATCCCGTGTACCACCACCCTAAGGATCTGGTCTTGTCAAGACTCCGGAGTCTTGTGTGTGTGTGTGTGTGTGTGTGTGTGTGTGTGTGTGTGGGGGATTTCACCGGGTATTTATTGACCCTTTCCGGTCACTGGTATAGTGGTTAAAGGGTTACACAACAACAAACACGACGACAAATACACCGACTCAATTTTAGGGACATTTCCGAGTCTGAGATGAAGTCCGATTTTTGGTGCACGAGGTGACAAGTCGACCTTCTTTGTCTCACCCGTCTCTTGGAAGTAAGGAGTTACACATTTATTTTACTTCAAAAGGATGTCGGGAACCTATAAAAGTGACGTTGATTTATAAATGGATGTAAAGAGGTCTTTCGATGTTTCTGTGGTTAAATGGAAGGTTTCTGTGCAAAATTTAACACGACTTTACCGGTTAAAAGAGGGTTCAACTTTTTTTTATAGGTAAGGTACACCGACCTTAGTCCGGGTGACTTTGAAAAGTAGTTCTCGTTTTAGTCGAACGCACGTATAGTTTTTGTCAACCTTTCCTGACCGATATAAAAAGATGTGGTTACAGCAGTCTGATTACCGTAAGATCCGTTAGTCAACCGTAACCAAAAAACAAAAAACCCCCCAAAAAACCACCCCGTTTCGGTCTTCCCGGGTTGTATTCGACCGGGTTCTTTGAACTGGTAGGAAAGCTTAAGATGTAAACTTACATATCAATTTCGAGAGGAAGATGTCCGACTGTAACCTTCTGAAATACGTTCACAAGTGACTTGGTGAGTCGTTTCTAAATATCTTTTGAAAGTCGTAACTCAACCCGTGATCCTTAAGGTTCTACTGAATCTGGACCGGAAGTGTGAAATGCTCGAATGGAATTGCAGACCACGTACGTACTTGTACTATGAGTCAACACAGGTTGAGAAACCCTGGGGAACCTGACATCGGGCGTTCCTAGAAGACAGGTACTTTCAAAGGGCCGTTCTTATGACTTCACCCAACGGTAAAAGATGACGTCCCCTAGTAGGGTTGGATCCCTAGTTTGGGTGTAGAGAACACAGAGGACGTGACCGTCCACCTAAGAAATGGTGATCGCGGTGACCCTTTAATTGCAGACCATCTCCTTTGTTTACGCCATGGTCTGTACAAGTGTGGTCCTCCTACTAGTTCAAGTGAATCCTATCGAACGTCGTGACGAAATAACGTGTAAAGGTCCTCCTAGTGCACATACTAAAAAGAGACGGTCATCGTGGGAACCCAGGTTATATAGTGGATACCGACTATCAACCTCTTCACAGTGTACCGACGAGACCCTCCTCAGTGTCTTTCCGAAGTAGCTCCTACACTGGGAACTCAACTATCTCCGTTTCTCATCCATCGGTTCTGTCACATTCCTTACTGGGTCCATCCCCCATTTGATGTCTGTACCGTTCAGGTCTCAATTCCTATCCTTCCTCGACACCGTCCTCTACTCCACCTTCACTTCCGTCTTCAGTCTTTCGCCACAGGAACACACGGTATAGTTCCTCAACTTTACATGGGTCAAGTCGATCTCTCGGAATTTTCTGAGATTTATACCGTCACTGAACGTCAAAACTTTCAAGTGGAACTTTCATTATACCTTCTACCTGAGTGTATTCCTTTCCCATCTCCCCACTAGTCCCTTGATTCAATCCTCCGATGACTTTATCGGGTCGTCTCTTCACTACCTTTAAACTCAATCCCACTACTCCGCTTGTTACTAAGTTCTGAGAATCCTCGACTTTAAATATCTACATCCACTGAAGGTTCTTCATTTCCTGTTCGTTTCCCTAAACGACCCCTTCTTCGATATACCCACCTAGTATTTAGTGAAGTAGAGTCGACCCTTGGGTCTTACTTCCATTGTGACCCGTGTTATTACTGACACCAAAACTCCACATAACTCAGGTTTTGGCTCCGGTGATCTGTCCAACGTCTGTATCCAGACCTCACCTTCTCTGTACAGACCCGGTGTTTTTCGTTAAATCTCGGTAGTTACAACTCTCATACAACCTTCTATAGGGGGTTTAAGGACTAAAGAGGGACGAGAGGTGAGATTTCACTGGAGACTACTTGGACGGACTACTAATTCGAAAAAGTTCCGGTAGTGAACCTTAGACAAGTCAGAATCGACAGTCTAACTTAATGATGAATGTGCCGGGAGATGGACCAATAGTGTTGAGGTTCAGGGGAGGATTCCAAAGAGACGTGAAGAGAAAAGGACTAACGAAGATCAATTTATCAACTTATCTGAAGGAGCACCCGAGACCAGGTCGTATTACGTCACTTTTCTAGTCTTCAGACTAAGGGACGAGATGGTGTAAGTTAGGTACACCAAAACAGGTTTACTAATTTGAAGAGACTCCGAGTCAAATGAATGGAAACGGTCGTTAACATTACTATTGGGCTTGTACTAAGAAAAAAACTTTAAATATACTCTACTTAGCATTGCTATAAATCGTGTGGTGTAATTGTCTACGAGTTGTTTCTCTTCTGCCCAAGTAAGTAGTTAGAACATTCAGTCTTAGATAATTTCGATCCTCTTTTGAAGTTCTGAGAGAGTGGACTAGGGTGTTTAATTTCTCCTCTCTCGACCCGGGACCTCTTACTTTTACTGAACTGTTCCAATGTATCGGTCAACAACGGTGCACGAGTACAAATCGTGCACGAGATGTGGTGCAAAGAAAGAAGTCAAACAAAATCTTCTCAGAGACCGAGGAGCATATCGTGGTACCTGAAGAACCCCTCTATCCTTTTGTTCTAACCTAATCGATAGGAAATGACGCATTATTTAATGGTGGTGGAATTACTATCCCCCGAAGGGACCACTGAGTCTACCATTTCTCAGATGGACGTTACGTCCTTGACACCCAAGCTAGGGACCGAACCCTTCTAGGGGACCTCTTCCCTTACCGTTGGGTGAGGTCATAAGAACGGACCTCTTAGGGTACCTGTCTCCTCGGACCGTCCGATATCAGGTACCCCAGCGTTTCTCAGACTCGCTGTCGTGTGTGTGTGTGTGTATTACCGGGTTATGTTACACACAGATAGTCAGGTGTTAAAGACATTCGGTCTGCAGGTCCGTGTCAAACCGACTCATGAGACGAGTCCCAGAGACTTCCGATGGCAGGTCCACGACCGGTCTGCCACAAGAACATATCTCAGAGCTTATCCCTTCTTACACGGACCGTCACAGGGAGTCCAACGACCGTCTTAAATAGAGGAGTAACAATATCCTAATTTCACGGACAAAAGAGCGACCGGTAGTAGAACCCCGGTGAGTTCCAATTATCAGTAGACCGGGGGAGGGTCCCGGAAGTGTCGTATCACAGAGTGAGATGTTTCGGTCGGTCTCTGTCAGCGACGACTAGACGCTCGTTCAGCACATGGCAATGCCCTGCATTACTGTCCACCACCGACCACCAAATCAGTGATTCAGTACAGGCTGAAGTGTCTGAACAGTTCTGGAGTACCTGACATCGGGCGGTCCGAGGAGGCAGGTACCCTAAGAGGTCTGTTCTTATGCCTTCACCCAACGGCAAAGGAAGAGGTCTATTACAGTCCTCACTACAGGGTAAAGAAACGGAACAAGGTAACCGATGGTCGTTCAGACCCAGGGTGAGTGTGGAACTCCCCTTCCCTACTACGTCCCACACTGTGGTCCCCAGTCTCAAGTGTCCCAGTAGAACCTTAAGACGAGAGACACCCCCAGTGTCCTCAGTATCATTCCCACACCATCTCGTGTCAGGACAACCAGTAGTCAGACATTAGTCTCGGGGTCCGTACCGCGCCTAAAGTCCCCTTGACCCGGACGTTCCCGAGACCGCACTGACACCCTCGGTCTGGGGTCCATAGGAGGTCTCTGAGACACTCTAGGTAACAAAGTGGTTTCTAATCCCACTACGAGTGCCTCTTCTGTTATACACACACATGTGTACTCACACCTGAAACGACCACCGAGTCACCATTTCTTAGGTGGACGGTTACGTCCTCTGCGCCCAAGTTAGGGACTCAGTCCTCCTGGAGGACCTCTCCCTTTACCGTTGGGTGAGGTCATAGGAACGGACCTCTTAGGGTACCTGTCTCCTCGGACCGTCCGATGTCGGGTACCCCAGTATTTCTCAGTCTGTGCTGACTTTGTTGACATACACGTGCACACACATACACGATATGTACATGCACACATACACACTCTCTCTCTCTCTGTCTTCCCCGGGGTAAGGACTGTCGCGTGGGTCTCCGTGGCGGACGGTAAGGACGTTGACAGACTTCACCAAAAAGGACTTAACAACCATGTGAGACACTGTACTTAGTGCGACGGAGAAATAATTTTTAGGTAGAAGAGGTCGACTCTGTTTCGTTTATAAATGGGTAGAGATCGAGACCAGGGTCGGGGCGGTTTACGGACACGGAAGAGGCGTGTCGGCAGGTGGGGGTGCCCCATGTCGACTTTCTTCCTTCTGCCACACAGAAGGGAGTCACGAAGACCCCTGTCTTTGGGACCTTCCACGAAAGAGCTAGAGGTCTGGGGACGGACGTCACTGTAGACGGACGGGGACGGTCTGGCTAGAAGGACTTTATGTCGAGTGTGGTCCGATGAGTGAACGAGATGGACGGACTCCTTACGGAGAAGAAAGGGAAATTCTAGATAGTTCCAAACAGTGGGGAGGTGAGTGGTGGGAAAGGGGACGGGTGACCTTAAAGGATGAGTCGCAGGTCCCGTACAGTATCGTCCCATACTTGGTCTCGTCGACGACAGAGAGAAGATTGGTACGCCAAGACGAGAGTAGGGTGTGTTCAGCGGAGGAATAGGGTGGTTGACGGTTTTCCCACCGCAGAAGGTTTGGGGCGGAGGTCAGGGTGGCTGAGGGGACGGTGGGGCATTCGTGATTAGACATGGTTGAGACTGGAGAGGACCGTAAACGACGGACTTGGATTCCTGGACAAGATCCGTTGAATAAACTAATAAGGTAACTTTACATCGAACGGGGAGATCACTCTCATATTCATAGAACTCCCACTTTACGTGTGAAAAGGTTAAAAAGAAAGAAAGAGGGAAGATGAAAGGAAAGGAAAGGTTACACAAATTTTACACTCGCTACCCCGACCTACCCGGACATAAGTTTAGAATCGGGGTAGTGAAAGATGGACCCTCCTTGGAGACGTTATGAGTAAAAGAATACAAATTCACTCCTACGATTGACGGAGTACACCAATGACTCTCTTCGGTCCTTGTATCGTACACATTTCTTTACTTACATGTATATACACGACTACGCGTCATTCATATGTTCGTTGTGTTTCATGATACCTTATAAACAACGACAACAAATCAACGACTCAACTCAGACTCAGAAACTCTGGGGTACCTGACATCGGGCGGTCCGAGGAGACAGGTACCCTAAAGGGTCCGTTCTTATGACCTCACCCCAAGATAAAGGTAGAGGTTCCCTAGAAGGGTTGGGTCCCTAGTTTGGTTTCAGAGGACGTTAACCGTCCACCGAATAAATGGGGACTCGGTATACTTTAGCAATTGACGTATAATTACTGGTAAAGACAAATCAGGTTTTTCTTTATAAACTCGTGGACGGTACTCGGGGCATGATACGAATCCACTACCTCTCTACTGTCTTTCGGTTTACTCGTACGAGTAGATAGACGGGATATTTCCGAGAATTCCGAAGGTCCTCAGAGATCTGGTACTGAACTTTTGTAAGTGAAAGTGAGTGAGACAGAGAAACTCCAGAAACCCAGTACAAGATCTCTTTTCTCCGATTCACTCACTTTCCCTTTCAGTGAGTCAGTAAGAAACACTGGGGTGCCTGACATCGGGAGGTCCGCGAAGACAGGTACCTTAAGAGGTCTGGTCTTATGACCTCACCCATCGGTAAGGGAAGAGGTCCCCTAGAAGGGTTCGGTTCCTGACTTGGGTCCAGAGGGCGTAACGTGCGTCTAAGAAATGGGTGACTCAGTGGTCTTTCATCTATCGTTAACAAAGAAATTTTTAACTGACCTCAAGGGCCTGTTACTGAAGTGACCCTTGTTGGGAAAGTCACGTACCGCACACGGGTCAACGTAAGGGTTCCTCTCGTCGTGTCCCCAGAGTTGACACCCTGTAACAGGTAGTGAGGAGTACTGGGGACTACTTGACAATGTCTCTGTTGTCCACTCAGGCAGGGGAAGACGGTCCACGTCTCTCCTTCCACTCCTGCCCAAGTAGTGGAGACCGACGAAGGAGAGAGAGGAGGTTCTAAGAGGAAGAGGGGCATATACAAGAGGAACGGTCGACCCCTCTAGACCTTCTTACAGAATTCTACGTCGACAAACGCCTCGAGGACCTCTACAAACACATCCTACCAGTGATTACAACACCTCCTCAGTTATGGGTCATTCATATCCGCCCGAAGGGAGCACCGAGTCACCATTTCCTAGGAGGACGGTAACGTCCTCTGCGCCCAAGCTAGGGACCCAACCCTCCTACGGGATCTCTTCCTTTACCGTCGGGTGAGGTCAGAAGAACGGATCTTTTAGGGCACCTGTCTCCTGGACCGCCCGATGTCAGGTACCCCAGTGTTTTCCCATTCTGTACCGAATCGTTATTTGTTATTGTTTTTCGACACTCGACTCACTCGTTCAGGAAGGAGACCCTCAACTACGGATTTGACTTCTCGTGTACGGGGTTGGGTTCCCCTAGTCGTAGGACTGTTCTACGGGGACTTGAACAATTTTAGGGGTTCAATTTTTACCCTGAACCCCTTTGTTAGAAGTTCGACTTGGTACTTACAAATGGACCCAACAAACCGAGCGTGGACTCGAACATCTCCTTAAGTCCGAAAAAGACGACGGAAACCACCCACCGAGTTATTTTACCCTCTGGAACGCATAGTTGAGGGTAGTCCCATTTAAACGGTCACCCTCTTAAGAAGTGAAAGGGGAAACTGCCTTACGTCTCACGGAACTCATAACTTTACGTTGTAACGCACTACTTTCAGGGTTTCCGTCTGCTCTAAAGAAAGGACTCTCCACGGGTGGTTCGGTCAACAACGGCCGCTCTTTCGTGAGCAAAGTTTCTCACCCTTTCGGGAGACGGAACACGGACTAGGTGACTCGTGGGGGTACGACCCCCGTGACTACGCACGGAGTCCGTAAACCACTGCAAGACAAAAGGACGGGGACAGAACCGACTAAGGATCCAGTCAAGTACAGTATTTACTGGGTAATTTGATGTAGCGGGAGTTTAGACGACCTAAGTCCAACACAGACGATTCCCGGGACCTCCACTTCTTTCTCGGAGACTGGGGAACTTTAGGGAAGTTGAGACACCAGTGTACCACCCCTTCTTATCCTCCTTTAAGACGTGGGGTCGGGACACCGTAACTTCCTGTCTCTCAAAGGTAAAATCGACGAGAGACGAGGGTAGGAATAGGGAAGGAACCCAGTCCAACCCAAACTCTCAAGGACAACAACAACAACAACCCGAAGGGAGTATCGAGTCAACCATGTCTTAGACGGACGTTGCGTCTTCTGGGGTCAAGTTAAGGCCCCAACCCTTCTAGGGGACCTCTTGCCTACCCGATGGGTGAGGTCATGAGAACCCGAAGGGACCACCGAGTCGACCATTTCTTAGACACAGACTGAGAAAACGTTGGAGTACCTGGTATCGGGTGGTCCGAGGAGACAGGTACCCTAAAGGGTCCGTTCTTAGGACCTCACCCAACGGTAAAGGAAGAGGACCCAAAGAAGGGTCGGGTCCCTAGTTTGGGTACAGAGGACACATAACCGTCCACCTAACTTAAGAAAGGGTGGCTCGGTGGTCCCTTTGGAGGCATTTTGACATCAAAGGCCACCGCAAGGGAGTGGAAGAGGGTACTCTCAAATTACCTTTTTGTTTCCTGTCCTGCAGGGACAGTAGGTCACCAATTCTTAGACGGAACGTCCTCTGCATTCAAGGTAGGGACCAACCCCTTGATTCTAGGGTTTACGACACGTCGTTGATTCGGACTCTCGGCGTTTATGACTCGGACGTGTAGTGCTGACGTCTCAGGAACACACCGTTGAATTCTAGGACGTACTACGTTGTTTCTAGGACACATGGTGTTCGTCCTGGGCTCCGTCGGTTTATTTCTTTCTTTGAGTTAATATTTTCGTTACGTTAATTTTTTTATTATTTCCTTTTCGTTTACCAAGGAATGGAGTGACGTCCTAAATCATTGTCACCGTTGGAGATTTGTGTGTGACTAGAGGAGAATGATACACCGACTAAGAGACGATTCGTGAACAATACATAATTCACCGGGTCTTTGGGATGGTCGCTTCATGAGAATAATGACTATCAAGAACTACTCCTTTGTCCCAGGTCCCTACAATTTAATCCATAGGTCCTCGTGTCTCAGTCCGTCATTCCCTCGGTCTCACACTTACGGTCAGAGGACTATATGTAGACATACGAATCCATGGTCCGACGCAGTGAGACACTCAAATTTCTTTTTCAGAGGGTTTTAAAGAGGAAAATAAACCAAAGAAGTAGTAAAACGTATGTCAAAAGTAAATAAACACAAGAGACCAGACGAAGGACAGAAGAAAGGAGGATAGGTTGGTTTCTAATCTACAATGAGTAAGTCAAGTCAAGTCAAGTCAGTGAGTCAACACAGGCTGAGAAACGCTGGGGTACTTAACGTCGTGGTCCGGAGGGACAGGTAGTGGTTGAGGACCTCAAGTGAGTCTAAGTGCAGGTAGTTCAGTCGCTACGGTAGGTCGGTAGAGTAGGAGACAGCAGGGGAAGAGGAGGACGGGGGTAATCCAATGAGAATGGATATCGACAGTCTCTTCCGTTACCGTGGGGTAAGGTCATGAGAACGGACCCTTTAGGGTACCCGCCTCCTCGGACCATCCGACGTCAGGTACCCCAGTGTTTCTCAACCTGTGTCGACTCGCTGAAGGGGAAGAGAAAAGGGAAAGTACGTGACCTCTTCCTTTACCGTTGGGTGAGGTCAAGAACGGATCTCTTAGGGTCCTTACCCCCTCGGACCACCCGACGGCAGATACCCCAACGTGTCTCAGCCTGTACTGACTACACTGAATCGTCGTTGATATCGACAGTATATTCGTCAGTTAAGATTTCCTTTAGTTGGGACTTATAAGTAACCTTCCTGACTACGACTTCGACTTCGAGGTTATGAAACCGGTGGACTACGTTTCTTGACTGAGTAAACTTTTCTGGGAGTACGACCCTTTCTAACTTCCGTCCTCCTCTTCCTCTGCTGTCTTCTACTCTGCCAACCTACCGTAGTGGCTGAGCTACCTGCACTCAAACTCGTTCGAGGTCCATAATCACTACCTGTCCTTTCGGACCGTACGACGTCAAGTACCAGGTACCCCAGTTTTTCTCAACCTGTGCTGACTCACTGACTTGACTTGACTATCGACAGTACCACCCACCTCCGTAACCTTTAGATACTTACAAACATAGATAGTGAATAAGAATGGTTAGTGTACCACTCGTGTCCTTTGTCTCATTATCAGGCTCCCAGATCGGGTCGCACAGTCCAAGTTCCTTCGTTTCCTGTCACTCCGGACCCTTCCTGAACGACTCCCTCTAAAGTCGGACCTGAATCCAGACCATGTTCGTATCTTTTCGAGCGGCTACCCGTCAAGGAGACCGACCAAAGCCACAACTCCTCACCTGAAAAATTTATAGAATTGGATGACTAGATAGAAGTGTAGTGCCTTTCACCCTGTACACCTACGGTGTTAAACGAGACTTCGTTCGTCGTAGTAGTTACTTCAGTAAAACGGGTTTTACAAACTTGACCCAAATAGATTGAGGGTCGAATGTCCTTTGTATCCCCGATCTTTGGTTCCATTTACTGAGTTCCTCGTTCATTACTCTGTTTAGGTCTTCCGCCCTGTAAGGTGTCCTGGGGACGGTCAGTGGATACGACCAACTATTGTACCTTTATTTTTACATGTCCCTCCTCCACACCACCACGAGACGTTCTAAGTTTTTCTTGTTTCTTTACCTTGTTGGTTTGTGTTAAACGCCTGGAACTAACTTCCGACGAAACTTATGTACTCAGTATTTTTGTGTAAACCCTCTGTTATCCTCTCTAAACTTATTCCTTGTTCTTGACGTTTTCTACGTCCTTAATAACCATTAAGACCATCCATATCGTTTCCCTACCACTAATATATCTTTTTACAGAAATCAAAGATCTCTACCTACGACGACTTCAGGAGTCTTCCTTTTACAATATGCAGACTTTAAATGAACTTTATGCTGTAGTTTTGTGCTTCATGTCTTACATTTATTAGCAAGTAACAACCACTACCCACGTACCGAAGTGACATGATAGCCCTGATACTATGTAGATTACTTTACCTTTTAATGGTGGAACCGAACCGTCACATTTTCGTTGCATCACTAAATATTCTGGATAAATACCCTATTAACGGTGTACATGTTACCGATAATCCGTATAACACTTATGCAGTCTAAGTAAAGTCACTCGGAAAAATTCAAGCTTTCGTAGTACCTGTCTCTTCGGACCGCCCAATGCCGGGTATCCCAGTACTCATCCTGTACTGACTTCGATGCACGCGCGTACGTGAGTTTACGGGAATCCACGACAGCCTCCCCTCGTCCTTCTCGGAAGAACACACAACACCAGGTCGAATACCTGGTGTATCTCCCTTGGAACAGATTCCGAGACACCCGACGTGCCGGGAGGTGACCCGTCTAGACTCTACTACGGTCACCAGTCGAGGAAGTCCTGTTCCTCATCGTCGGGGACTTAGAGCCTCCCTTCTACGGCAAAGGGTAAGATGGCCGACAGTAGAGGAGGAGACGGGGAGAATAAAGAGGAATGACAGAAGAGTGCTCGAGAATTGTAGGTAGTCGAAAGAATGTATCTCCGACCCGTGTGAAAGGACGAGGAGAAGGTCAATGCCCCTTAGATGACGAATCGGGAAAAGGTTCAGTCGTGGCGAAGGATCACGGAAGGTGTTAAAGAGGGCAGGAAAAACTTCGAAAAGAGTAACTGAAACATGTTGAGTAGGACAAAAAATGAGCCGAATACCTAAAATAGTACTAAATATGACGCCAAAAGACAAACTGTTGTAAAAAAAAAAAGAAAATGACCATGGTAGACGGAGAAGTTTCTCTCAACCACTATATGGATGTCTAAGTGTGTTTGTGTATGGGCATGTGGAAACCACTTACAGTTTAAACTCTAATAAGTACATGATTCACTGTGAATCCTTTTCCGAACGTTTTCCACTTAACGAACAGTTTTGGTGTGACAGATAAATCGTAAACCTAGTCGACCACTCAAAGTAAAGACAGACGGGAGTACCATTAAAAGCAGGGTCACCATTCTCGGTGAGTGGAAGGGACTGACGACTTAAGAAGTAGGTGGCGGAAACACAGGTTTGGACCAAACAAAGCCCATTAAATCCAAAGCTCGTAAGAAGAGAACAATCTTAGACATTACGGAAAGGATTTAACTTTAAGAAGGAAGTCCCTCGGTTCTCGAGACTACGAAGATTTAAATGTAGACCCATTGTCTAAACGATGTCTCAACCTTATGTCCCCTTGTTTAAGTAACAAAGTCTTTAAAATGTTTCTCAATGTAAGGAGTTCCAGAGTAGGTCACTCAAGACAGTAGCCCCTGTCTACCAGCTGAAATTCCTACTAGTCCTTCAAAGTCTTTGTACTGTATTACAAATAGAGAGAGTTCTAAAAAGAAAAACCAAACCGAAGACTCTTTGTGGGGGACACGAGTAGAGTAGGAGACAGAAACCATCTAAGAATATTTTTTCTTACAGACCTTTCCAAAAACACAATAGAAAATATTTCTTTTACACAAATGAAGACTATATAACTGATAGGAAATGACAAAAATCTAGTGTTTTGAAGGCCCAAAAAAAGAGAATACTTTTTATTACACGAAATAAATCGTACTTGGTTATTTGGTATTCGAGAGACTTTTCGTGACAATATCTTTTTGGTGGGTTTGCATTAGTAAGACTGGGTTCAATACTAGTTTTAACAGGAAATATGGACAGGATGTGGACTGTAAATTTAAGGTCAAGATCGACGTCAGAGTACTGACGAATGAGAGGACTCAGAAGACGATGCTACTGTAAATTATCTTACCCAGACCATTGTGCTACATACAAAGACTTTACGTTTAGTTAGAAGTTGGTAGAAGTATGTGCATCTTTTACGGGGGTTTGAGTTGATACAGTTGGAAACTCCTTAATCACAAATAAATCTCTGTGCCCGAGGGGCTACCGAGTCTACCAATTCTCACTTCACTTTCAACGAGTCAACACAGGATAATAAACA
This sequence comes from Capra ibex, assembly GCA_006410555.1. Taxonomy (NCBI): domain Eukaryota; kingdom Metazoa; phylum Chordata; class Mammalia; order Artiodactyla; family Bovidae; genus Capra; species Capra ibex. Next base: position 6,992,387 of record SJYO01048061.1, on the reverse strand, counting down.
CTGGGGTACCCGATACGTCTGGTACCTTAAGAGGTCCGACCTTATGACCTCTCCCATCGACAAGGGAAGAGGTCCCCTAGAAGGGCTGGGCCCTTAGCTTGACCGCAGAGGATATAACGTCCACTTAAGAAATGGTTGACTCGATAGTCCCTTCGGTGGGTTAGACGGACGTTACGTCCTCTGGATCCAAACTAGGAACCCAGTCCTTCTCGGGGACCTCTTCCTTTACCGTTCCGTCAGGTCATTAGAACGGACCTCTTAGGGTACCTGTTTCCTCGGATCTCCGATGTCAGGTACCTCAGTGTTTCTCAACCTGTGTCGACTCGTTGATTTTGTATGAATTCATTCGTACATTCATAATTAGTGAGTCAACACAGACTGAGAAACACTTGGGTACCTGACATCGAGTGACCCGATGAGATAGGTACCTTGAGAGGTCCGTTTTTATGATCTCACCCATCGGAAAGGGAAGAAGTCCTCTAGAAGGGTTGGGTCCCTAGATTGAGTCTAGAGGACGTAATGTCCGTCTAAGAAATGGCAGACTCGTTGGTCCCATCGGGATGCATAATCTTAGGAAAGTTAACGAAAGGTACAACTTATAGGAAGTAAATTTACATTGTGTGTATAAAAACATAAAAAAGAGGACAGAAGTTTACATTTATATAATACGGATGGTAAGCAAACTTCGAAGACACGGATGATGTTAACTATATGTGACATGGTGAGGAGTGAATATCAGATATCTAGTAAATTAAATCGAGTTTCAGGAGTTTCGAAACCACCCCCACCATTGCCCCGGGACCTTTTCGCTACTAAGACCCTTCGACTCTCCCATTTGAGGGCTCGTCATGTGTTACTGAGTGCAAACAGGCGCTGTACTCAGTGAGGACACGGTTTGACGTCAGGAATCGATGATGCAGCGGGCCCCGACAAACAAACAAGACTTTCGTCTACCTTCCATCTGAACACGTCTCCGACCCCTCGACGTCGGTTCCTCGGTGGAGAGGTTGTCTTTGTCATCACGAACTAGTTGGAGAAGAGACCCCGAGAAGATAGAGTCTTATAGGTCAAGGGATGTCATTTCGTACCGGTTATAAAAGGTGGATTCCTAACCTCGGTCTCTACAATTAAATGTCTTGTTTTCGTCTTCTTTTGATTATTTAGATATACCTTGTGACTGTCCCAACCCCACCCCCCTCCTTCTCTTGGTCTCTAAATTTTCGGGTTCCCTACGATAGGAAGAGTAAATTCCTCTTGACCACGTCTAATAGCCTCTTCCGTTACCGTTGAGTAGGATCATAAGAACGGACCCTTTGGGGTACCTGTTCCTCGGACCGCCCGATGTTAGGTACGCCAGTGTTTCTCAGCCTGTGTTGCATCACTGATTTGGTGATAGTGGCGGTTACCCGTAATAATGACACGCACGACAACAACAAGTAGTGATTGAGACGTGTATCCAATTTATTCGTCCCACTGTTATATGTCAGAACTGCATGAAAAAAGGGTTAAACCTTGGTCAGGCAACAAGGTACAGACCAAGATTGACAACGAAGAACTGGACGTATGTCCAAAGAGTCCTCTGGACAATCCATCAGACCATAAGGGTTGAGAAATTCTTACAAGGTGTCAAACAACACTACTTAGTGTCAGTTTTAGAAATTGTATCAGTCACTTCGTCTTCATCTACAAAGAGACCTTAAGGGAGCGAAAAAGATACTAGGTTGTCTACAACCGTTCAACTAATGACATGATAAATAATCATTAACATATGTCTTGTCATCTTTCACCAACTAAACTATCTTTTCAAATCATTTCTATTCTATAATTATTAACACGTAAAAAAGTAAGTAAGTAATCATCATGATCTTAAGGGTCTTTCTTACTTTGAACCGAACAGAATAACTTTATTATATAAGTGAGACTAAAGAGTTAACACATATCCTAGAAGTGTACGACTTACGTTCCCGAAACAGAGATCGGGGAACTTTTGTTAAGGGTGGTGTCACTATAGAAACTTCCACAGACCTTGACGATACTTTTTTCCATACTATGTATGAAGTACAGCTCCATCTTCGAAGACCTCTATTACAGACGAAGGGGTGCTACTCGTCGCGGGGGACGGTTTGGCACTACATGCATACCTTACGATTCTGCACTTGAAGTAACGAAGCTCGTAGTCTCGAAACCCCCCACGAACAATGACGTGACATTGAACCAGATCGGACTGACTACAACTTCCTTGTCCACTCTTTTGTGGTTTGTGTTTGGATCCTTCTTCTTTTCACTTTCTAAATCTCTACCTCTTTTTTCCTCCCCGTTCCTCTCTATTTCCTTCTGTACCTCTTTTCTTCCAGTGCCTTCCTTCAAATTCTCTCTTTTCTTACTAGACTCCTAAAATTCTTATTTCTCTTCCTCTTTTGACGGTTTCCCTTTTCTTGGTCCACTACCTTCCGCACCACTAGGTCTTTTGGACCTCACTACTAATGGTATACTTTCATTCATATGCCTGGAACTATGATTGATACGTAAAACGAGATAAACTTTTTGACAACAATCGATTATAGGGGACCCAATACGGAGTCGGACATATAAACTCCGGTCACAATAAAAATGTATCTTTGTTCGATTTTGTATACCTGTAACCTACCACAAACTTTGACCTGTCAGGTCGAAATAATCCTTTATCATCAAACAACGTTTTTCTTTTTTCTTGAACTACTTAGTGGATCAAGACTCGACAAATCTGTGAGACTACCCGAAATTCTGGAGACGTACCGACAGAGCCCGCGACGAGGCGCTTTGTTCCGTTTCGTCCGGTTCGTTAACTATGTCGAACAAAAGGTGGTCTCGTCCATGTAAAACTAGACTACACATATCGTCCGAAGGTATACTCTAAAACAAACTTCTTTCGTAAGAGTAAAATTTTCTGTTTGAAAAGTTTTTATATAGGACAGGTTTTATAGTGTCGTAAAACGGGTCGTAAGGTGGGTCGTAGTACATATTTTACTTGTGAAGTAAGTTTTACTTTCCTCCAAACGTCAAATTCTTATACTGAATAATTATCTTACAACAACAGATCTCTAGAGTGAATTAGTCCCCCGGAATTCTTGTCGGTCACCCACTACTTTCTGGATGACTCTCCTAGGATACCTCCCTCGTGGGAAATACGACTCCCCTACTGACCTCGTCCTTTAACGGACTTTGAGACTGAAATGTCTTTCGGAAAAGGGACAAGTCTTAGGGTTCAGTGTAAGATCGTAAAAACAATCGTACGTGCCGATTGGAAGGGAGGATGGGTTTCGGTCCTTACTGACGTTCCCTACAGGTCCTGTATAAAGCGAGGGTCCCCTGGTGCCGGGTTGTCAGTGGGTCGTCAGACTCCCCAATAACTGACTCCCCTACTTCAAGTCCTCTAGTTTTACTTTGGAATCTCCGGTGAAGGCCAAACCTATTCTTTCGGTTCCTTTGGGTGTTACCGGTAGAGAGTCAACTTTCCGGTGGGAAGCCAGATAACGTCTCGACGCTCCCCCTACCCCAAGAGTAACAAGACACGTGGTGCCATCTAGGGATGAACAAACCTATTAAACCATTTTTCCTCCATCTTGCGTCGTTGTAGACCTCCTCCCACAACCTGCGATCTAATATCCCCTTCCCTTGTAGTACCGGCAACAGGTTTGTTCCCGTCTCTGTTCTCGTCGTAGACCTTTAGACTTTTCAATTTACTTGATGATACCAACCGAGGAGCCGAGGAACCCAACGAGTTTTTCATCCGTGCAACGTACTTCGCACTCTATACGGAACACCATGAAGAGTGTGACTAACGTGATAGGTAAGTGAAATATAATAAGGTCTGACTCTAGGAACGTCCTCACAAAAAGTAGACACCTAACCACTCTAAAGATTTAAGTCTTACATACTTCCATTAACCTCGACACAAATATATTACGTACAAGTACAACCGCCAACAGGCGTCAAGACAAAGGTATTAGTACGGAGGGACAAGTCACGACATTGAAACCGACTCTCATTTCGTTATCGGGTGGCCACCGACCCTTACCAGGGTGTACCTGTTAGATCTTACTAAAAAAAGGGGTGATTGATTTCTTTACAAGTATCCATGGGGTAAGATATCGAACGTTTACTTTATCCGGTAAAGAGTGTATCCAATCGCAAATCCTCGACAAACCATGACATTTTTTATATTACCTCGGTTACTTTTGATCTCGAAAGAGACGGGAAGTGTAGATCTCTCTTTTCTTTATCGCAACTTTAGTTGTAGGTAAACCCATGGGTCCCTTCCTACCGTTTCTACCGAAGTAGACTGAGGTCCCGTACCAAAAGTCCCCTTTGTTCTTCTTTAGAACCAAACTCCTGTACCAGACATCTGATGTCCTCAGTCACTCCTCCACTGACTCGTCTGAGGTCACAATTCTCCGTCTCTATGTTTCTACGGATCACGTCCCTCACCCTCCCCTCCCGTTTGTCTCCGAGACCCGTCGCTGTCCTCTCTTGGTCTTTTCTCCTTCTATACAGACGTTCGGTCCGTACCCAGTTCCGAGACCAGTCAGATTTGAGTAGACACGTTTGAACTGGAACCTTTTTTATCCTCAGCCGTACCAACTCTTCGTCTCTACGACTTGAATTCAAGGTTCCTTTTGTTATTGCTACGTCTGACAGGGACTTTTGTATAAGTAAGTAACTGTTACAAGTAGTCTCTTGACCACTTCTTTTTTTTAAAAAAACAACCTCGGAACGACATAGTAAACTTTTCAAAGATTACAAAGTATCGACTCTGTTAAGACGGATACCTTGTGCCCCTCCTTTTAGAGCCATAAGTCTAGGATAAGAGAGTCGACCATTTCGGGCTTCTTGATGATTTCATTTGGTACCCGTGTTTAGTAATGTATAAACAGTTTTGGATATCTTACATTTTGTTTCTCGTTTTCACTTCGGACTCCATTTGATGTCTGAAGTCGATTAAAACTCCACAGTCGCAGCCAAACAGTTAACATTGTTTGGAGGTGAGACCACCCCTCACAACTGTTACCCCTTCTTATACCCGTTCACTCGCCGTCCCCTAGATGTCTATAATTAATAATATCTCTATTAGAGACATAGAAGTCAAGTTATAACGACACTTATATTTTGTCGACATTTTAATTTAGTTAAAATTTTCTTCTTTTTAGACACTAGGATTTTCCTTTCACTTTTACTTTCACTTTCAGCGAGTCAGTACAGGCTAAGAAACGTTGGGGTACCTGACATATCAGGACCTTAAGAGGTCCGGTCTTATGATCTCACCCATCGGAAAGGGAAGAGGTCCCCTAGAAGGGTTGGTCCCTCGCTTGGATCCAGAGGGTGTAACGTCCGCCTAAGAAATGGTCGACTTGGTGTTCCCTTCGGGTAGGATATTCCTCCTCCGTAGTATTTTCTATATCTAGTTCTAATGAAATATTAAATGATAGGAGGTACCTTTTGAACTTCTAAAAAAAACGATTACATATACGGTATATGGACTATACAAGTCTCAATTACCCCCAGAACGTATCCTGCACTACTTTAGGTTTCACTGAAACACACGACTATTAGTGATAATAATTTTCACGACTAATCAAAGTAAGAATCTTTGTGTATACGTCAGTCCACACCAGATTATGTGTGTGTGTGTGTGTGTGTGTGTGTGTCTCCTTCGAAGTATTAAGTTTTGTTTAATTTTTATGGATCTCCTCTCGCTTCTGGGTTTGGGTCGAAATTTGGACCCTTGAAAGGTGTGCTAACAAACGACACGCACACCTAAACTTCCTTGTCCAGACACGAGTTCGGTTCTGTGTGGCAACGAGTCCGACAAATAGAACCTCTACGTCCGGGACCCGAAACTTGACACACTCACATTTTGATCCCCGTTTCTTTCATTACTTCAGTTCTGCGTCGGGACCTTCCGTCCCCCTCTTACACTATAATTCGAAGGACACCATGGAAGAGTGATCACTAATTTACTCCTGGACAAACACGAGACCTACCTACAAATTACGGAATTCACTTTACAAGGACCTCTATTTAGACGAAACCCTATACTAGACTTATCAGTCATTTATAAATTACAGTTGAGACGTAGAAGGAGCCTCGAAGGGACCACCGAGTCGGTCATTTCTCAGGTAGACGTTACGTCCTCTGGGGTCAAACTAGAGACCCAACCCTTCTAGGAGACCTCTTCCCTATCCGAAGAGACCACCGAGTCTACCATTTCTTAGGCGGACGTTACTCTCTCTGGACCAAAGCTAGGGACCCAATCCTTCTAGGGGATCTCCTCCCGTACCGTTGGGTGAGGTCATAAGAACGGACCTCTTAGGACACCTGTCTCTTCGCACTGTCCGATGTCAGGTGCCCCAGTGTTTCTTAACCTATGCTGACTCGCCGATTCGTGTCATGTCGGGACGTAGAAGGAGTCCAAATGATTCAGTAAGAGACGAAAAGGTCTCTCGTCGGACCGTGAAGGGTTCTCTGCTCTACGACGAGGAACTAGGCATGGAAGTTTTCGTCGGTGGGTCCTTCTTGAGACTTGTCCAACCCCCATCTGTGCGATGGGTATTCTTGTTGGATCTTATCGTTTGTAACTCCCTCGAACCCTCGGTCGGACCCCCGATGACGAAAAGTGGATGAGGAAGGTCATTGGAGGGGTCTATAAATAGTAGTGAAGTAAAAGGCCTTCTGCCGTAAATCGTTTTCTGTCAACGGATCTCTGACCACCCTGTCTCCCAATTCTGGGGGTATAAAGTTTGAGGCTTACACACATGAATGTATTATCTGAGAAAATGAGGAGGTACCGTAGTGTACAAGGCTACTTTAGTAAATAGTTGACGGAAGGGTGTAAAATTTCGATTTATAATTCCTTTGTCTATGGACCTAGGAAAAGGGAGTACCGAGTCGTCCTTTCAACGAGAGAGCCTGCACTTCAGTCCTGTAAGGACCTTTACTGACCGGTCCCGACGTGGGTGGTACAGGGTGCGGTCAGTGGTCCGTGTTCAGGGGGATTCCGCGAAGTCTCGTAGAAAAGTCAACATAAAGGTACGACCCACCAACGGACGACAGTGTCCTCACCCAAAAAAACAGAGGGTCTAACAACGGGTAGAACGTTGGTTTTCACCTTTTCAAAAAGTTAGGTGTTAGTAGTCGGTGGGATGTGCATGGCGACAAGGCAGGTGGTCCGTGTCTTCCTTCCCTCGGTCGTTCCGAAATAGGAACAGGTCGTGTGCAAAAACAAGTCATTAGACGGGTCTTTGTAGAAAACAAGAGGTCTCAATAAGTACGACTCTATAGAGGAATGGAGAGTCTCGACTTTTGGACTTGAATTGTTCTACTTACCACACTTGGAAGTCTGACGTACCTTACCCCCGTTCTAATCAATAAAGAGTTAACGGTTTATTTAAGATTGGTTAAATGTCCGGCTGTCCATTACCGAGTTTAGGTGCCCTAGAGAAGTCCAACGGGACCATGAACCTTTGAAAAGGTTCTCTTTTATACATACACAAAATGTTTCTGGCCATTCTCCCCCAAAAGTCTTTCAGTCTCAACGATTCAAACATCGTCAACCGGTTCGGGACTTCTCGTAGTTCGTTCCTGAATTGTTTATGAGGTAGGAGTGAAATACACCAAGACGGGACGGGGGTTTACTAAGACTGGACGTATAATAATGGACCTCGGGTTCCTTCCGACGGAACCATGATGACCCCAACGGGTCCCAGGACTCTGCATGAAGACCCACTAAAGTTCCATCCTCCTCACAAAGACTTGGTGAGACTGTGAGTCGGACGGGGATTGTGTGGTATTTACAAAGTCGAGTTGAAACCCTAAGTTTTTTTTTATTTCCGTCTCACTCGCACGGAAATAAAGTGGGGAGGGAGTTTGGTGATTTGCCTGGTATTTTCGAAATTTTTTTTTTACCGAGTCTGCCATTTCGTAGACAGACGTTACGACCTATGGGTCCAAGTTAGAGACCCAACCCTTCTAGGGGACCTCTTCCTTTACCGTTGGGTGAGGTCATAAGAACGGACCTCTTACGGTACCTGTTTCCTCGGACCACCTGATGTCGGGTACCCCAGTGTTTCTCAGTCTGTGCTGACTCGCTGAAATGAAAGTATTTGGGAGTTGTTTCTCCTTTGTTGTCTTTGGATTGAAACGCGCGACCCTTTGTCTACCCACTTACCGGTGACTGAGCCGTCAAGACTCTTTCGACTTTGGAGTCGGTCGTCGTCCATTTCTGTTCTTCATTGGACCGACACGAAGTCTTTGGGTCCACACCCCACGGTCAGTAAAAGTTTCACGCACACTTCTGTCCCACCTTTTGTCCTCTTTCACACTTTCACAATCAGCGAGTCAGTACAAGTTGACAAAATGCTGGGGTACCCGATATATCGGAAGGTCCGCGGAGATAGGTACCCTGAGAAGTCCGTTCTTATAACCTCACCCAAAGGTAAGGGAAGAGGTCCCCTAGAAGGACTGGGTCCCTAGCTTGGACCCAGAGGATGTGACGTCCGTCTAAAAAATGACAGACTCGGTGGGGCCTTCGGACCTTTTGTCCCCCCACCAAACGTTTAGACCCTCCGGCTAACTATGACCTAAAGACGAGAGAGAGGGTGAGTGCGAAGAATGGGGGTCCGGACCGTCCTCTGATTTCCGCATAAAAATCTCCCCATTTGGTCTCCTTAAGACCGTGTCCCTTTCTGGTCTGTGTCGATCCCCGTCGGTATCGGACGAGGTACTCGAGACCAATTGTTAGTCGAGTCCCAACCCCGTCACCCCCACCACGTCTCTGTGCTAAACAATAGTGACGGTTAAAGTCTCCATCTTTTATGATCGTGGGTTCGATCAAAGTTCGTTTGTTGTATTGTAGACACTAATACCTTATCCTTTTCTACGGATACTAGCCGAAAGACACTTGACCCGGTTCGACCGAGGTCATGGTGACTCTCACTGGAGGTCCATTATTATACCTCCAGTCTTAGAAACCGTGTTCCGTCTTGGTGAACCTCACTCCTACCTCGATGGTCATAAATTCCTGAAGACACTACGATAAGTCCCGAACGGGTTGATTGACGATGTTACCACCACAGATAAAGAGTTTTCACCTTAGAATGTGTAGTTTGACTTTATTCGGGATGGAAGGAGGGGAAGTGATAAACTACGGACATAAGTCCGTCAGTCCTATTGCGGAATATCTGTCATATGACCTTGAAAAACGGAACCTCTTAGATTGATCAACCACTCTCCATTGTACCTGGACTTTTAAGAATGTCGGTAGTCACGGGGGGGTCCTTTACTGGTTGGTCCAACGAGTTATTTCTTAAAGTAGACTCTCGTTCGATGGAGGCGTTTTCAAAGGTTACCGTGAAATGTCTGGGTGAGTATACATTCGTCGATCACTTTTACTGACCAACGTAATCCTTTATACAACTGAACTTTCTGTCTTTACTATTTTTCTTTTTCTTTCTTTGAACCTTATTTTCTTCTTCTGTCACATCTTTCTTGTGAAGTTTTTCTAACTCTACCTAATGATGTAAGTACTTTGTCCTTTTTCCTCGGCACCCGTCTCCTCAGACCGCCCGATGCCAGGTGTCTCAGTGTTTCTCAGTTTGAGCTGACTCGTCGGTCGTGAAAGTGAAGTGAAGTGAAGTGATTGAGACCTAACCTTCTCCTTCTGTCTCCGAGACCTTCCTACAGAGCCTTTTCTTGGCTACTGAATGGTTTGCACACAACTTCTCCTCTGACTGTAAGTACGATTTCTCAAATTCCTAATTAGTCATTATCCATGAATTTTTTAATTCGTTGGGGGGTGTTAGTTAGTTTTATTAATGATAGAGTCGTCTGTGTTTTTACTCATTTCCTTTCCTTGACCTTATCAAGTGATGGGTTGTGGTAACACTTGTCACAAGAGGTTTGAACGTCGTTGTTTTTTCTGGTATATGTCTATGTTTAGTTGTAACGTTATGTTACCATATTCTTTTTATAACCAACTCTGAAACGACCACCAGGTTGTCGTTTCAGAAACGGAAGGTTACGTCCTCCACCCCCAAGTTAGGGACCAGACCTTCGATTCTAGGGTGTACGGAGAACCGGTTTTTTGGTTTCGTTTTTTCTCTTCGTTACCACATTGTTTAAGTTATTTTTGAAATTTTTACTATGTGTAGTTTTTTTAGAAATATCTTTTTTTTTTTCTTATAGTCCTCCCCACCCAGACACACATATGTGCGACTTCCACTCCCAGATATTTTGGTTTTAAGATCAGCAGATGACTCTTGATTTTTTCATTGTCTTTGACATACCCGTGTAATAAATCTATTTATATTCATATTAGTTTTATTTATTAGTTTATCTTCATCAATTTTCAATTTCATCAACCCTCCGTCCACTTTCTCCGATGACCCAAAAAATTTATTCGGAACATCTTTTTTTAAATTAAGATTAGGACACATGTGTCTATTAAAAACTAAGTTGTTATTTGCATTTTGTCCTTTCTTTCACTAATATAAATCTCTTTTATTTTGGAAATTATTCTGATCTTGATAGATACTGATGGACTTATAAGAGACTTACTAGTCTTGTTTCCTATCGTATATCAGGTCCGTCTCCATGTGGTACTATATAATGGGGGTCAGGATTTCCAGACCACAGGTAAGTATTTCCCGACTGTTGTTTCACCGGTTATTGAACTGGTACAGGTGAATGATGTTCTAAAGGATTAGGACTTTTTGAACGGTTTATACGACCGAAAGTTTTTTAACACGGGTATTTAAAGAGGGTACGTAATACTGATGGGAAACTGTATGAGGATGTATCTTCTCTGGATTGGTCTGAGATTACTAATTAAAGAGATAGACGGAGGAAGTGATCTACAACTGAGATATTTAAGTGAAAGGGTGTAATTTATAAAAACCTTCTATTTGTGAGACACGGTCTGATATGTCACATGAACCCTTAGTTTTCGTAAAAAGGAAGAAAGAACGCGAGTTATAAACATAGATTATACAGAACTTCGACCTCTTTGGACTAATCAGTTGTCCATCTTAAAGAAGGTGATCTGGGTATCAGTATTTTCCCTTGATCTATACATGAAATTTTTTTTTTTATCTGTTCTCTACCTGGTTAGAAGAGTAAGAGTATTCTTAGAACCTATTTCAAAAATCAAAAGTGTTTTCCTAAAATTGGGATAAAAAGTGGTTCAACACAAAAATTCGCATACCTAATCGTAGTCGTCACGTTTTCTCTCTCACTAATTTAGACAGACCTTCCTCGTCTCTTCCGTCACATCTTCTTTTCTCTTCACACGAGACAAGACGAAAATAGGGATTACGGATCGTGTCATGAACAGTGTACTAACAATGACGTATTTACGAAGAACTTACTTATTTACCGCCTACCTATCTACTTACCTATTCGTCTAAGTAAACTTTAAGTGGAACCGAATAATGTTTCTACTAAGATTCTCATCTGCCTGGTATGTAGTCTCTGACACATTTACAATTATCTATCACAACTAAGGTTTTTTTCCTTAGGAAACCCGTCTAGACTAAGACACCGAAGAGAATGTCAGTCCTGTACTCATAAGGTCGGGAAAGTCGAAGGAATTCATGTGTAAACTCTTTTCGGATCCGAGTGTCCCCGGTATGAAAAAATTTCCCGATCAAAAGTCTCAAGGAAGAAAGGACTCGAATCTAAAACCCCTTGGTACCCTGATTAGTGTGGGTACCTGAAGTCCTATAAAAAATCGATAAAAATAAACTCAGTCTTTGTGTAAAAGGTACGAGAGTAAGGTTCAACAAGAGAAATCGTTACCAATTATATACATAAAAATCTAGGTCCAAAATTTATTGAAAAGACAGATTTTAGCTCAAGACAAGGAGAGTAAGAGTGGGAACAGATTTAGGTTTCTGAAATATAAACGACCTTTCCTTCAATGAAAGAATGCAAAGTTTCTGTCATATCGACAAACCCCTGTTTAGAGACATTGTACTTGAGACCTCACTTTCTTGGAAGACCTTAATTCGTCGACAGAGAGTTCGGTTAACACATTAAATTCCACTGAGCATTCCTTTAAGGTTTAACGGAAATAGAGTGGAACGACTCGAGTCACGAAGGTAGGAACGACGGTATCCGTTCTTGTGGGACTTATTTAGAGTCTAACAAAAAGTGACTTTCCTTAGTAACGAAGTTCCATTCTTATTTACATTTAGGTGGCTTTGTCCTACTCAAGACGAATGCTCTTCAGAATTTCTCGTCAGTAAAAAAAATTAAAGACAGATTGACGTAAATCAAACGTAAATTAACGACAAACCTTTGACGCCTTTTATTCCGTCACGATTGAAGTCACCGAACTAACACTCCGTGGATTTGCGTGTATCTCTCTGTCTGTCTTAATCCGCCCACTCGGGCATTTATACGAATTTTCCAGATACCGGTTGACATTTCCGTAGAAAACTTCTAATTTTAATGACCGAGGTAGTCAAGAGAAAACCTAGGGGTGTGATTCGAGAGAACCGAAACATCCACTCATTGAGTCCCGTCGCAAACCCGGTAAAATAAATACCTTACATTAAATACTCCGTTATTATTTGGTAAATTCGGACAAGAGTCGAGGGTAAATATGAGACTCGCATCTTCACGAAAAGGTGAACGAGAGTCTACCCACGACAATTCGACGTGTTGGGGTCAACCGGTTGTAGGTGACGGACGGCACGAGTGCGAGAGAGGTCGGACCCACCAACGGGGAGACGAAGTAATCTCGACTCGATCGGCATAAATAACCGTAGTCGAAAAGTAAGAGTTCCTATTTGTGGAACCTTACTCTTAGTCCTTAGACCCGAAAGGTCTGAACGAGAATAATCGAACCTACGTGGGTCTCTAGTCGAAGCACCGAACGGCTTCTCCCTGAATAAAGTAAAGTGAGTTATTGACAAATGAAGAAATTTTGGAATAACGAAGACTGTGATAGTGACTCCGTTTTCACTTTTCTTCGTTAAATGTGAATTAAAAAGTTACTTCTACCTCTTACGGTACGTTTCAGTGCAGACTCTAACTTTCACCCCAAAAGACACCAACCACCCTTCTACGACCAATCAGGAGTTACTCACTTCCCGTTAGACATCTGTTGTAGTGGACCTTTTAAAATCTTTATTCCCTAGAGTTAGGGAGACAGAAGAAATATTGTTTTAGGGGTCCACTAAGTGTGTATGTTGTCTCAAACTCTTCGTGACCAATCCTACGACTAAAAGTGACTTCGGTTCCGTCTGATTAAGGTTAGTGTGACCCACAACTTTCCTTTCAATTAGGTCAACCTGAAGTATACGTAACAATAAATTCTTGGATCTTAGAAAAAAAACGGGTGGGTGGAGATCTCTGAAGTATAAACCGCGACAAGGGTACCTAACAGATGATAATAGTAGAAGAACTGAGGAAAACGTCGATTCAACTTAGAGTGGTATCTCCTACTTCCATCAGAAACACACCCAAGGTACGGTCAACTACCTGAAATTCCAACCTTTAAGGGTCTCCTCCGACCTTGAAAGTCTATGAGATCTCTGAAGGAGAAAAGAATCAAAGTTATCGTAGAAACAACAACAAGTCGGCGAGTTAGTTTAGACTGAGAAACGCTGGGGTACTTGACGTCGTACGGTCAGAAGGGACGGGAATTGATAAAGGACTTCGAACGAGTTTGAGTACAGGGAACACAGTTACTACGGTGGGTCGGTAGGAGACAGCGGGCGAAGAGGAGGACGGAAGCTAGAAAGGGTCGTAGTCCCAGAAAAGGTTACTCAGCCGAGAAGTGTAATCCACCGGTTTCATAAACTCAAAATCGAAGTCGTAGACAGGAAGGTTACTTATAAGTCCCAATTACAGGAAATCCTAACTGACCAAACTATTGTAGGATCTAAGATTTTTAAAGTCCGTTTTGGACATATTGATTAATATTCAAAAGTAATATTAATTGTAACATCGATATTATAAAAATACTTACTTGGTTATTCGAATCCTTAATGGGACTTTTATACATTTTGTACGTAAATATTATCTCATCGTGTAAACTCTACCGACACTTAAGACAGTAGTGTGACTGTCTTATATTTGTATGGACAATCTTGACCCTTGAAGTGTCGTCATCTACTTGTTCTCGAACGGTACAGAAATCAACGGGGTCCGATACTTTTAATGAACCTTGAACCTCTGTGTAACGTAACAAATCCTAGGTAAAAAAAATTCCAGAAATAACTTAAACAATACAAAACCAAAACACCGAACCTCCGTACACTTTAGAATCGAGGGGCTGGTCCCTAGCTTGGGTGTGGCGGGATACATTTTTTCACTTCGAAATTGATGACCTGGCGGTCCCTTCAGAGATCCTAGGTAAAAAATTTTATATAACTCTCACTGGAAAATTTCTGTTTTCGAAATATAAAGTTGTGTCGCTGTACCCCAGACTCCTCACATGGGTCAACTATAGATAAGGAGGAGGGGAAACGTGCATGACGTGTGAGAGTCCTTGGTGGGGGTGGTTCGGTTGAGATTCTTATTTATCGTACCACCCTCTTGTTCTTCGTCTTCCGAATGACCCGAGGTTGGAACTTATGCAAAATCTACCTTCTTCACCGAGCATATGTTCTTAAGGACGTATCTATCTCCTACGAGGACACATCTCTCTACTTACATAAAAGATAACTTGTGGACAATGAAAAAATTTATGTACACACGTAAGTATACGTATTCAAAGAAACAGAATGTTGTCGTCAAGGACGACATCCTCCGAACTCCTTTAACACTCTGATACTTCCCGTCCAGGATCTTGTACTGATACCTACCCATAGACCGCCAAGAGGGGTGAGAACAAAGTGGTAGCAGTCCTCCTTCGGTCCTGTCAGTGGTTTCTTCCTTTTCCTCTAAGACGACGTTGGGGTGGAGAGAGACGGCCGAGTCTACCCTACCTCACTTAACTGAGTAGAAACCTTAAAAGAGTAGCAACGTATAACGAGTTCTCACATTTGGACACGCCAATGTAAAAAAAAAAGATTAATAGAAATTTCAGATTGTCTTTTGTCTAAGCAAGAAGTATGGATCAGTTCCAAAAATCCAAAATACTTCAACATCTAACATACTCTTCTATCCTCTCCGTCTCGTAAATTCCTTTCTACCCTTCCTGGTGTTCAGAACTCTTCAAAGTCGAAGGATCCTCCCCCCTAAGTCTACAAGTCCCCTTCTCCTTCATTGTAGTGTCTTCTAGTAAAGGAAACGGTCGGACTCGTACTACTCGGGTGACAGTCGACGTCTTTTTAGTCTAAACATCTGATGATGGTGGTTGTTGTTGGTGTGTTACTGTTGTTTACACGAGACAACTGTAATGTCGGTTCTTTACACGAAACAGAACTTTTTAAACTCCTCTTTATTCCATAATTCGGCTTTCTCGTAACGTATTGTCCCGTTCGAACGGTCGGTTGTCAAAAGGACTCGACCGGTCCGACATTGAAGACACCCGACTAAATTCTCCTGTCTCCAGGTCTATGGTCCATGAATTTAAACATTTAATGGTTCACGTCAGGGACCGATTTACCGTCGGAGTGCTAAACCCTCGAACTCTCCCTGTGTCCTGTGCCGACGAACACCCCCCGTCCGACCTTCGGTCCGACTCAGGTCCCGAGGAACCCCTTTTGTCTGAGTGGTCTAGAGTCTTCACAACTGGACGGGTTGAGACGCCCACGGTCCGACTCGTCCATGGGGAGGAGATGTGGAGTACAAAGACTGAGCATTAGGGTCAATCCGTCAAGGTTCGTGGGGACTGTTGAAAGGGTAGACTCGTCCTCCCTCTTCCGTTAATATGAATATTCACCTCGAGTTAAACGGATTTGTGGGTGGACCCACTAATCACACCGGTCGAACTCTGTTTTCATGGGGGAGAGAGACCAGGGGTACCCGTCTTCGGCCCCAGCAGAGAAGGGGGACGGACGTGATGGGTGAGAGTAGTTGGTGGAGGTAGGAGACCGGACCCCCCGGGTCCACAGAAGGCCAAGATCAAGGGGTTCAAGTAAGGGTAAACGAGTCGACCGGTTACTGAACGTTTCTTAAAGAAAACCTGACTCACCCTTCACGGACACAACGTCACAAAGTGCATGTGTCCCTACGACTTCCCACCCTGGGCCACGCCCCGACAGAGCGGGTCCAAATTCCGTCGGGAGACCGGGGTAACGGTTGTTACTTAGTGGAAGACGATTATCACAATGGAAACGGACCTTACGGACAATCGTGATGCCGTGTGTGTATGGTAAAGAAGACAGAACCGTTGAGGACGAGTAGGTAGTCCTGGCTCTAGAGAAAAATAGGAGAAAGAATTTCCTTCCTCGATGACTTCGGGACTGGGAGTCATGAACTCTTACACTGAGATGAACCTTTGTCCCAGTAACGTCTGCATTAATCAATTCTATTCCAGGATACTCTAATCACACTCGGGGACTAGGTCCCGAAGGGCCCACCGTGTCAACCATTTCTTGGGTGGACGGTTACGTCCTCTGGGTTCTCTACACCGAAACTAGGGATCCAACCCTTCCAGGGGACTTCTTCCTTTACCGTTGGGCGAGGATATAAGAACGGACCCTTTAGGGTACCTGTCTCCTCGGACCACCCTATATCAGGTGTCCCAGTGTTTCTCAGTCTGTCCTGAAATACTGGTCGTAGGTATATTCTTCTCTCAAGTGGACTTTGATAGTGTTGTAACAGTTAATCGACATGGGGTCCTGTTTTATTTGTGAAGTTTTCTTTTTTTTGAATATCCGTTTTTTATACATATATGTGTCTTTTATTAAATTTTACATTATTTTATCACGGTGAACCCTTTAGATCCACTTCTCATACACCCTATATCAAAATAAAAATACATTCAGACTTTAATATCATTTTTTTTTACTACAATACTTCACGCACGTGTGATTCAGCGAAACCAACACAGACTGAGTAACGTTGGGATACCTACCATCGGACGGTCCGAGGAGACAGGTACCCTAAGAGGTCCGTCCTTATGACCTCACCCAACGGTACGGGAGGAGGTCCCCTAGAAGGGTTGGGTCCCTGTCTTGGGTGCAGAGAATACAGAGGACGTACCCGTCCGCCCAAGAAATGGTGATCACGGTGGACCCTTCGAGATAACATTCTTCTCTCTCTGTGTTTATCTGTGTCTCTTTTCTCTTAGGAACACTTCTATGTCTGTGTGTCTCCTTTCTACCGGGTCACTGGTACCTCCGTCTCTCGGTTCCGTCCGGTTCCTACCGACCGTCGTGGTCTTCGGGTCTCTTTCCGTACCCTGCGTAAAAGGAGGTCTCGGAAGTCTGTCTCACACCAGGACGACTATGGAACTAGAGTCCGGAGGTCGGGGTCCTGACATCCTCCTAGGTAAAGTTAATAGACTTCGGTGTGTCACACACTATGTAAAATATTGTCAAAAAAACCTTTGTATGTCTCTGGTAGGAGTTTTACGGTCCGTGTCGAACGACGACGACGATTCAGTGAAGTCAGCACAGGCTGAGACACACTGGGGTATGTGTCGTCGGGTGGTCCGAGAGGGTAGGGATCCTAAGAGGTCCGTTCTTGTGGACTCACCCAGTGGTAAAGGAAGAGGTTACGTACTCTCACTTTTCACTTTCACTTCAGTGAGTCAGCACAAGTTGAGAAACACTAGGGTACCTGACGTGGGATGGTCCGAGGAGGTAGGTACTCCAAAAGGTCCGTTCTCATGACCTCACTCAACGGTAACGGGAGAGGTCGTGTCGAACGACCACGAGGGATTTACCCGTGGATGAAGTGATTCCGTGGTTAGTATAATAACACCAATCCTAAATGTACGGATTGAGTACAAAGGAAATTCGTGACGGTGGGACGGTATACACCATAACCTCTTCTTAGAACTTTCAGGGAACCTGACGTTCCTCTAGGTTGGTCACGTAAGATTTCCTCTAATCAGGACCCACAAGAAACCTTCCTTACTATGATTTCGACTTTGAGGTCAGGAAACCGGTGGAGTACACTTCTCAACTGAGTGACCTTTTCTGAGACTACGACCCTCCCTAACCCCCGTCCTCCTCTTCCCCTGCTGTCTCCTACTCTACCGACCTACCATAGTGGCTGAGCTACGTGTACTCAAACTCACTTGAGGCCCTCAACCACTACCTGTCCCTCCGGACCGCACGACGCTAAGTACCCCAGCGTTTCTCAGCCTGTGTTGACTCTCTGACTTGACTTGACTTGACTTGACTTGGACGGTATAATGGCACATAGAGGGTCGGGTCCAGGACCTTGTGTCTCCCTGAGTCATCTATGTCTTGCTTGTCTACTAACTTTTTCGAGTGTGTTTTCCCTTTTTTTTTTCATTTATAAATTAATGTTCAAAACACCTCCGTCGTCGGTATCGTTTCTCTCTCCTCACTTTTACCGTGGCACGTTTATAAGGATAACACAATGTTAGATTGCCCCCGACAACTTCACAAAACAGTGTCTCGTGGCTCGACTCGAGAGACACGACGTGCGAGAACAAAGATCGGTAGGTGAAATGCGTACCGTCACACATATGTAGTCAGGATTAGGGGGTTAAACAAGACGACAGAGGAAGTGGGTGAGACAGGTGTGCAAGTAGGAGATGTAGACTTAAAGAAAAGGACGGGACATTTATCCGAAGAGAGATGGTAAAAAGAGCGGGTCCACCGAGTCACCATCTCTTAGATGGACGTTACGTCCTCTGCGTCCAAGTTAAAGACCCAGTCTTTCTAGGGAACCTCCTTCTTTACCGTTGGGTAAGGTCATAAGAACGGATCTTTTTAGGGTACCTGTCTCCTCGGACCGTCAGATGTTAGGTACACCAGTGTTTCTCAGTCCGTGGTGACTCGTCTTCATCTGAGGTGTATATACGTGATTATGTGTTATAAACAAAAAGAGAAAGATTGAATTGAAGTGAGACCCAGGTAGGTACAGAGGGTTTTACTGGGTTAAAGTAAGGAAAATTACCGACTCATTATAAGGTAACACACATACTTATACACACACACACATAGTGTAGAAGAAATAGGTTAGAAGACAACTACCTGAAAATCCAACGAAGGTACAAGATCGATAACATTTATCACGACGTCACTAGATCTGCCCACCCTACTCTCGCCCCCTTCCCTCCGGGTTCTGCCTCCCCTATATACATATGTGTGACGACCAAGTGAAGTAACATACCGTGTTTGATTGTGTTGTAACATTTAGTTAATATGCGGTTATTTTTTATTGTATAACGTAGTTAAAAAGATAAGAAGGAGAGGACGTATATACAAGTCAGTGATTGAGTACAGATTGAGAAACGTTGGGGTACCTGTTATCGGATGGTCCGAGGAGACAGGTACCTTAAAAGGTCCCTTCTTATGACTTCACCCAACGGTAAAGGAAGAGGAGAGGTTAGGTCCCCAAGAAGGTCTAGGTCCCTAACTTGAGTACAGGGGACTCGGAGAACGTAACCGTTCGTCCACCAAAATGATAACTCGGTGGACCCTTCGGTAAGAAGGAGAAAATCTCTGTCCGTTACCGTGGGGTGAGGTCATGAGAACGGACCTTTTAGGGTACCTACCTCCTCGGACCATCCGACGTTAGGTACCCCAGCGACTCTCAGCCTGTGCTGACTCGCTGAAGTGAAAGTGCAGAGTGAAAGTACGTAACCTCTTCCTTTGCCGTTGGGTGAGGTCACAAGAACGGACCTCTTAGGGTCCCTGCTCCCTCGGACCACCCGACGGCAGATACCCTAGTGTGTCTCAACCTGTGCTGACTTCTCTGAATCGTCGTCGTCGTCGTTCAAATCTATTAAAAAATGTTAACCTTTTGTCCACTAACTAAAAGGGACAAAGACGCATTACGGTCCCCCTTCTTACGGAGCATCAGATCCGTTAGTGTCAAGACTAAAATGTGGACTACACTGCTTAGGTTACGGTGATTTCTGACAGAGGACCCGGTGTATGTTTCCAGATCACATCCGGAGGGTCGCCCTCTCAGTAAGAGTAATACAAGGGTCTGTGTCTTTTTCTTTTATTTGAGATAAACGTTTTGTTTGCGATTCCCCGATACGTTTTTATGTCGGATTCCCTTACTCCTCTTTACTTGTAAGAATATTATTAGGGAATTTTCCCCTTTACAGTGGAATTAAATTAACCCCGAAACGATAATGTAATTACAAGAAGAGATAGACACTGTGTCAATTTGAGATAATAGATTTCGTGACTGGGTTCTACTCGATGAAAAAGAGTTTTTTTTTTTTTTTTTAGAAGGACTGTAGTAAAAAAGGTTACAGAAAACACTCAGGAAACCAAGACTTAAGTAATAAGTCTCCTTTCCTCTCACTTTGTTTTGTAGTCAAGCTTCCAGACCCCGTACTCATCGAACTTTTCGTATAAATTGTAACACTATGTCTAAATAAGATCTTTTAAATTTCTCTATGAAACTACTATGTTTGGCATCCTTCATTTCCTACTGTTCACGAGTAGACATCCCTGTGTACGTACTATCTGTAGACTCACGGTCGTTGAGTGGTCGTGGTTCTGTAAAATAAGGTGATTAAGGTGTCTCCCTCTATTATGGAGTTAATTCTTATTACAAAATTATAAGTAACGAAGTAACTGAGTTGTTTATAAGAACCGTAACAGAGACACAACCCATCGTAAGTTCCATAAAGGGAATAGATTTGAAACATTACTCCTCTGGAAGTCCAACAACCCCACTTCCAGAAAGGGTCTTGTCTAAAAAAGAATTCTTAGAACTTGGATATCACTATGTAAGTACGAATAACTTTTCTCCCTATACGAAAATTTCTATGTAAAAATATTTAATGTAAATATATTTATATTTATAATATTTATAATTAGTAAATTAGATTTAATTCAATCGGAATTATTAAAAAATAAAAGAGAAGGATATTAAGTGTTACAGACACTGTAAACCTCAGGTGGAAACCTACGGTTTCCGGAACTTTAGACAAGGGTTTGGACCCTCGACATTGAATAATGAACCCCATATTAAGAAGGTACTACCTTTTACACGAAAGGGGGAAACACCGATGACGAATGGTTATAAAGTTCTGTTTAGTAATCTTTGGGAAAGATTACCATTGTCTATCAACGGTACTTTTGTGTTTCATTGTCAAACAATCCTTGGACCCCCCTACCCCTTTTGTGACGTACTGATAGAAAACTTATACTTCAATCATAAGGTGCAGCCAATTTTTGTTATAATCCGTGTCTGTGTCACTAAAAAATTGAATCCTCTACTTAACAAATCCTACGAAGGAGGGGGTCAATTTGTTTGATAGTCCGTCGTGTACTTAGTATCCTTGAGTTTTTTAGGAAAATCTGTTAGATAATTGTTCAAGTACAAGAATGTAATCACCTACGGAAAGTAGAGGTAGAATCGAAGTCCACACTTGTTCTTCCATCTATTCCGAATCCTGTTGGTACACGGAGTTAAGAAAGGAGGAGACCCATTAAGACTAAGATGTTGTACGTTCCTACCGGTTGTTGGACTTCCGAAGGAGATGGGTCTAGATGGTTGACCGAGACGAGAGTAATGTTTCAAATCTAGTTTCTTTATGGAACTTACGATGGGTTGTGTCTCGTTTACGGGTTATTATAAACAACTGAACTACTTATTTACTTATAATTTTATAATCCACTGATGGATTATAACCCCCGAAGGGACCACCGAGTCTACCATTTGTTACACGGACGTTACACCCTCTGGACCCAAGTTAGGGACCCAGTCCTGCTAGGGGACCTTTTTCCTTACCGATGGGTGAGGTCAGAAGAACGGACCTCTTAGGGTACCTGTCTCCTCGGACCGTCCGATGTCCGGTGTCCCAGTGTTTCTCAACCTGTACCGACTCACTGATTCTCAAAGTGGAGGGATATAATTCTTATTATTAATTACCTTATTTTATTGTTTCTTAGTAAGTTAAACTTTAGAGGTCTTAACTCGAATTATTGGTTTTATTGTTTTATTTGCCTTGTACACATCCTCTCGTGTGTCCCCACATCCTCACACAAATTTCTCTATTCAACTAACATAACGAAGACTTAACGGAGATTTAACATCGCAAGTGGATGTACGAGGTGTTACGACGGTAGCCGTACCAGGTTTGTGGCCTTCTAGTTAATTACTAAATGAAAAAATTTTCCACCCAGAGTCTTCACCTTTGGTCCTTCAACTTCAAGAATAATTTTTTTTTGATTTTTTATTTCCCTTATTTCATAATTTATATTTGTGATTTAGTTTTGGTTTTTTTTTTTGGGATCTCTTTCTCGAGAAAAACAATAGTCAGACATAAAGTACCAAAAGTTAATCTGAGTGATATAAAATACAAAAGTATTTAATCGAACAAATTGTATAAATCTGTTAACATCAACTTAAAGTATAAATTAGTATTTCGACCATATATATACATCCTGGAGTAAGATACACCTAGTATCTGTACTGGAACCCTCGTTGTAAAAGGAGAGGATGTATTCAAGGATTACACATCTCTCGTAAAACTTCTATCTTTTACTCCAGACTCCTTAATCACGAAAGTAGTACAGGGGTTCACAATCAGCGAGTCAGCACAACTCGGGAAACACTGGAGAACCTGACATCGGACGGTCCGAGGAGATAGGGACCTCAAGAAGTCCGTTCTTATGACCTCACCCAACGGTAAAGGAAGGGGTCCCCTAGAAGGATTCGGTCCTTAGTTTGGGTTCAGAGAACGTGACATCCGTCTAAGGTATGACAGACTCGATGGTCCCTTCGGAGTACAGGGGTGTCACAGACAAAATAAACAGGGAATTGGAGACATAAACGGTTTAAAATTTAACTGACTAAAGAACGGTGTCATCGTATGTAACGCCGTCTCCCCTTGCTTCGAGGTTTTAACAACT
Source organism: Capra ibex (assembly GCA_006410555.1). Taxonomy (NCBI): domain Eukaryota; kingdom Metazoa; phylum Chordata; class Mammalia; order Artiodactyla; family Bovidae; genus Capra; species Capra ibex. Next base: position 6,969,435 of record SJYO01048061.1, on the reverse strand, counting down.
ACCACATGCGACAATTTTTTTTTTTTTCCAGGTCTTGAAAATTTTCTTGTCGAGGTTTTAAGTATTTTGTGTTTTTTAAGGGTTTAATCGAAAGTAAAGGGAGACCAAGGGATCTTAACAGTTGTTTACTTATTGTTATTTCTTTTTTGTCTATAATGCATTTACTTTCTCTGATCTTCATAATGTATTTATAACGTAACGGACAGAGGTAGAAGTAAAGGAGGAAAAGGAAGGGGGTGAGGGGGATGGGATCAACTTACAAGGTAAAAGATTATAAGACATACTAAAAAATTGAAATAAAGAAAAAGAGGAGGGGATGATCTTTCATTCGAGGGATTCCCGGGTCTGAAAACGTACAAAATAAAAGACTACGTAAGGGTCACGAATTTGTCACCGTGTATCATCCGTGTAGTGTTCATAAAATATCTGACTTATTCCGATTGAGTGCTGAACGAAGGGTCCACCACCATTTCTTAGAAGGACGGTTACGACCTCTGCGTTCTCTGTGCCCAAGTCCAAGGTCCAGTCCTTCTAGAGAACCTCATCCTTTACCGTTGGGTGAGGTCATAAGAACGGACCTTTTAGGGTGCGTGTCTCTTCGGACCACTCGAGTCAGGTACCCCAGCTTTTCTCAACCTGTACTGACTCACCCACGTGTGTGTTACGTCCTGATGATAGTACAGTTGTGCACGTCGAGTCTCGGGGTAAAAGGTAATCGTAAGTGTATCTTGTTATACACCATATCGCAAAAGAGTTCCCGATGGTCCAGTGAGAAGTGCCTTTGTTATTCGATTTATCGTAACGTTACCGTGAAGTCGTTCTCCGATTCACGAAAGAGAGCGTAACAGAGAAATCTAAAGGGTCGTCGGAGAACCCCTCGAAAAGGGTAAGAGTGGTATAGTGTCTCCCCCAATGACTTCGAGACTATCCACTTTCCTAAACAGGATTTAGTGGGTTGTGACTTTCACGTCCTTCACCTACAGTTCGACGTAGCAATCTTCTGCCTCCGAATAAATGAGAAGGAAGTCGGTGTACTAGAGAATAAAGACCTAAGAAGGGTTCGTTGGGAGGTACATCATAGGGATATTTACAGATAAAACCGTTTTCTACTAAACAGTCTTGATACAATGAAGATAAAACCCCCTTGGAAGTTTGTGGTAGGTTTCCTGTTGGAATAATCCGAACAGCGACGGCCACCCCCGGTCTAGGAGAAATCTTTCGGGTTCGGTCTGTCACTACACTGAGTTTGGTAGTTATGTCAGCGCATGGCACGGTTTGGACTAAGACTAGTCGCGAAGACGTGTGTCATATAGTAGATACTCCTGAACAGATTAGTAGCGGGTCTTTCCAAAGTCGACCCGTTTCAGACCTACCGAGGAAGGTCGACCAAATATCTAACACACTACCGGAAACTCAACGAGGGAGAACTGTTGACTTGAGCGTGTTACACTATTGGATCACTAACGTGACAAAAGTAGTCAGCGTAAAAATGTTTATCCATCTGAGTAAGTAGTCTCTTCCGCTACCGTGGGGTGAGGTCATGCGAAAGGACCTTTTAGGGTACTTGCCTCTTCGGACCACCCGACGTCAGGTACCCCAGTGAGTCTCAGTCTGTGCTGACTCACTGAAGAGAAAGTGAAAAGTGAAAGTACGTAACCTCTTCCTTTACCGTTGGGTGAGGTCACAAGAACGGACCTCTTAGGGTCCCTACCCCCTCGGACCACTCGACGGTAGATACCCCAGTGTGTCTCAGTCTGTGCTGACTTCGCTGAATCGTCGTCATCGTCGTCGTATAGGGTCAATCTAACAGGTTATACGGTATTAAAGTCCATTGAGAATGAACTGTTGGTACAAGAACATCAATAATACGAATCAGAGGATGTATGTTTACTCAAGACGAGGTTCTCGTACAAAAATTGAGGTCAAACACGTATTCAGGTTGTCGCAATCGGATCCATGGGTTGACTGTGCTAGGCGATATATCGTGGTATCACATTATCCAAATGTTATGAAAGGTGTGCTCATTATGTAATTTTTTCGTTTGTTTTTTATTTCTTTGGTAAAAACTAGAATATTATGTCATGGAACTTTTTATCTGAGCATGTTATGTTGTCCCAATACAAGTGTAGAAACTTTCAAACGTTGAACTTCCAGACATACATCCCTTGAATGTCATAATCTTTGTTAAAACAAGTTACTTTATCTCTCCCATTAGTAGAGTCCACCAAAGTAAAGGAAAGTAAGGATAAAGGGTTGTCAACTAGTATTTGTCTTATGTCGACTGGGAACTCATTGTGTCTAAACTTGAGACGTCCAAGTGAATATCCGTCTAAAAAAGGTTATTTATTATGATCTCATGATATACTAGGTGTCAACTAACTTCGTCGTTTATACGTTTGTTCAAATACCTCTCGGCTGACACTTCAATGTACGTCTGAAAGTCGATACGACCCACCCCCAGTCGTTAGGTTGGGGACGTAACAAGTTCCCAGTTGATACTACGACCTTAGTTCTGACGACCCTCTTTATGGTTATTGGACTCTATGTGTCTACTGTGGTGTGAATCCCGTCTTTCGCTTCTTCTTGATTTCTCGGAGAACTATTTTCACTTTCTCCTCTCACTTTTTCAACCGAATTTTGAGTTGTAGGACTTTTGATTCTAGTACCGTAGACCAAGGTAGTGAAGTACCGTTTATCTACCCCTTTGTTACCTTTGTCACTGTCTGAAATAAACCCCCCTCCGAGATTTTAGTGACGTCTACCACTGACGTCGGTACTTTAATTTTCTGTGAACGAGGAACCTTCCTTTCAATACTGGTTGTCGTATAATTTTTCGTCTCTGTAATGACACGGTTGTTTCCAGACAGATTAGTTTCGACACCAAAGAGGTCATCAGTACATACCTACACTCTCAGCCTGATATTTCTTTCGATTCGTGGTTTCTTAACTACGAAAACTTGACACCACAACCTCTCCTGAGAACTCTCAGGTAACCTGACGTTCCTCTAGGTTGGTCAGGTAGGATTTCCTTTAGTCAGAACTCACAAGTAACCTTCTTGACTACAACTTCGACTTTGAGGTTATGAAACCGGTGGACTACACTTCTTGTCTGAGTAAACTTTTTTGGAACTACGACCCTTTCTAACTTCCGTCCTCCCCATCCCCTGTTGTCTCCTACTCTCCTAGTGGTTAAGTTACCTGTACTCAAACTCATTCGAGGTCCTCAACCACTACCTGTCCCTTCGGACCGCACGACGTCAGGTTCCCCAGTGTTTCTAAGTCTGTACTGAATCGTTGACTTGTTGTTTTGTTTATGTGTGTGTATGTCCTAGACTACCAAAGTACAGACGGATAATTACAAACCCACGAAGGAGTTTACAGGAGTTATACTCTATGTAATCCTACCTTTAAAACGTTTTTGTTCTAAAAAGACGAAAGTATCAATAGACTCTTTTGAGTTGGACCGGTTTCGGTTTACAAAATGACCAAAAAACGTTCAAAGAACTCAGAGATTTCCTTTAGTACTTACGTTTTACTGGTACATTAACAGGAAACATGAATTTCAAGAGGTAGAAAGGACTTCAAATATCGTCCTATACACCTTTCCAGTTCACTCTTTCAGATTATTGTCCTGATAGGTAGAAGGAAAGTGTGACGAGGAAGTCAAACGGGAGGGTGAATACTGACCCCAATGAGAAAGGTTTGGAGTCAGTCACCTATCCGAATTTTTCACGAGGGATACCATAATCTACGACTGAAACACGACAAGACCCACGAACGAAGGGATGTCACGACGGACCAACTACACCGGGAAGTCGTACCTCGAGTGTGTCACGTGAGTCAAGGTGTTGAACTTAGGGTTACTTTACTGAAGTTAAATGTGTAAAACCTTTTCTTCAGGTTAGCGATTATATTCTCCATAGGCCAACAAGAAATGAATACAACGTTGGTGTAGGATTGTAGTTGGTGGATTTAGTAATCTTGAGGGTCCGACTTCAAGAGGATTAAAATCGTCACCAATAAGATTAGTAAGACTGTGATACGTAGTATCCCAATCGGACGGGGGAAAGTAAACCCTATAAAAGACACTGATCCTACAGTTAAAGGAGTGAGTGAATTTCACTTTTTTTCACTTTCAGTGAGTCAGCACAGGTCGAGAAACACTGGGGTACCTGACTTGTCAGGTACCTTAAGAGGTCCGGTCTTATGACCTCACCCACCGACAGGGGAAGGGGTCTCCTATAAAGGTTGGGTCCCTAGCTTGGTTCCAGAGAGCATAACGTCCGTCTAAGAAATGGTCGACTCGGTGATCCCATCGGGAATAAGTGATTCTAGTTGGATTTAAGATACATGATCCTCTACCAATTTTCAACGTACACCGAAACACTACTATAAATTTTGCACACATACGTACTTACTATGATTGTCAATAGTGAGACCACATGACTCGTAGTTGATACTTGACCAGAAATACGATCCACGGTCTGTGCACGATCGAGTAAGTTTTGAGGGTCGTTGTCATTATCCTGTATTCATAGTGACCTCACTCATTACTTGAACGGGTTTCGACCTGTCACCTTTACGACTTTGGGTTTCCACCCAAACGGACTAGACTTCGTAATGTCCTGACGGAGAAGTGAGGTTAAGATTCTAAAAAATTCACCGGTTGGTAAGGATGAATTAATATTATTATTGTTTAGGTATCGCGAGTCGTGAGTAGTCCTCGGTCCGTGATAATAACGAATATATAAAAGAGTAAATTATGAGTACTTATTCCGACCCCTTTGGATTCGGATACCACAAATTCCTAGAACGGGTTACTAGGAACGTGGGTCGAACGTTGAAATCTCTCAGTCTTAAACTTTATACTGTTAGATCATTGTCTCCGAAACGACTATTGATGACGTACTATAATCAAAGAGTCGAATTGTTTACGGAAACCTCTCTTAAATCGTTTTAGTGATCTTCCCATTTTTAAAAGAAAGCACGGTACATTTACATAAACACACATGGATGACATGTGATGTGGGTGTGTGTTAAACATGTGAATTTTGGGAAAGAAGTGGTATACTTAGTAAATGTCGCAATTTTAAATGGTACGGTTTATGTCGGGAAGACGGTTGTCTCTTATGTAGATCTTAACGGAGGGGTGGGGAGGTCGTGGTTGGGGGGGAGTAGGGGACTAAAGGGTGCTCTGTTTGGATATGTCTAAAGAACCTGTGGTTCGGTTCGTCCTATCTTTTTTTCTTCGTTGGAGACACGTTAAGTAAGAGTAACCAGGTAAGGTCCTACTTCCTCCTCTCGCATAAGTCCACCATGGGTCGTAGTGTCTGACTCTGGTCCCACGAGTCCGGTGACGGACTGTGAATCGGTTGACACTTGGGATTTAGGAGGACGACAATGAGGTCGCGAGAGAAGGCGAATCGGGACCCGAGTGCGGATCAGAGACAAAAAAAGAGACGTATTTCACGCTCGTTAAATAAACCCCGTCTCGAGACTAAACCTACAGTTTATTTTGACTAACTAAAATACTAAGACATTTCCAATGGAGTTTTCCACTTTGCTAAAGACGTCGTCTTCGCGTAGGTATTTAGGTTCGATAAACACTGTTCAGGACAGGGCACCACCCTTCTACCTAAGGCCTTAGACGTCGCTTAGACCTTCTTACCACTTAAAAGGTCATCTATACCGAATCCTCGAGTCCGAGGAATCCATAGTCCCTCCGACTGTATATGTTTCTGTCGCACCAATTTCTTCTTAAACAACAGCAAAAAAGGATCTCAGTATGTATGGTCCTCTTACTTTTTACTTTAACGGTGCGATAAGGTAGCCGTTTTATTTTGTTTAGACTGTGGACAATCAATGGAGTGACGGTAGTCAAATCTCGGGACCCTGCACAACAGATGTTTACTAATTGTTCCAGTCACACACTGATCTTCGGAAGGTTGACAGAGTCACTAAGGTTTTGAGGGGTCTCCGTTCCACAAAAGAACAACCTACAGTATCCGATCCACGAGTTTATGTAAAGTGTCTTAGAAATCATGTAGAGCTTAAAGACTTTTAAGAGTTTTAAGAGACCCTAAGAACCGGGTCGTTTATCTTTTATCTTCGGTACCCTCTACCGCTACTTCGACAACCAGTCAGTGGTTCAGTACAGACTGAGAAACACTAGGGTACTTGACGTCGTGTAGTTCAAGGGACTAGGAAGTGTTAGAGGACCTCAAACGAGTTTAAGTACAGGTGACTCCGTCACGACGATAGATTGGTAGAATAGGAGACGGCGAGAGAAGAGGAAAACGGAAGTTAGAAAGGATCGTAACGCCAGAAAAGGTTACTCAACCGAGAAGTGTAGCCCATCAGTTTCAAAACCTCGAAGTCGTAGTCAGGAAAGTTACTTACGCACAATCAGTGAGTCAACACAGGTTGAGAAACACTCGGGGACCCGATATCGGACCGTCCGAGGAGACAGGTACCCTAGAAGAACCGTTATTATGACTTCACCCAACGGTAAGGGAAGAGATGAAAGGTCACTTATAAGTCCGAATTAAAGGAAATCCTGACTAACAGAACTAGAGGAACGTCAGGTTCCCTGAGAGTTCTCAGAAGAGGTGGTGGTGTTAAACTTTCTTAGTTAAGAATTCACGAATCGGAAGTTAAGAATTCGGGAGTCAGAAGAAATACCAGGTTGAGAGTCACTGTGGTCACCATTTCTTAGACGGACGGTCACGTCCTCTGTGTTCTCTGCACCCAAACTAGGGACACAGTTCTTCTAGGGGATCTCATCTTTTACCCTTGGGTGAGGTTATAAGAAGGGACCCTTTAGGGCACCTGTCTCCTTAGACCGTCCGATGTCAGGTACCCCAACGTTTCTCAGTCTATGTTGACTCGTACGTGTGTGTATGCAGATGTAGGTACGTACTAAAGACTTTTTTTTTGTCTTGAAACTGATAGGACTGGAAACATCCGTTTAACCATAGAGACGAAAGATTATGTGATAGATCTAAACAGTATCGAAAGGACTCTACGACTTATACCATCCTTTTCCTTCCTCCTCTCCCTACACCACACACACACACACACACACACACACACACACACACGTGGGTGGTCAGATATTTTCACAATAGTGTCTCCTACGTCCCTGGCACCACGTACGATCAAATTTCGTACTCCTAGAGGTTTCGTACAAGTGAACAGTACGGTTAACCGGAGTTTATCGAGGGGTTTCGTTCCCTTATGACCTCCAATGAATTTTTGTGCCTCACTTCTTTCCCCCACTTTGGCGTCGAATACACGGTTCCTCGTACGGTCCGAGAAGTGGCTGAGTTGGAGAGATCTCGGGTCTTAATTAGTGTCCCGTCTCTCACACCAAGGCCAGCCATCCTTACTCCGACTTACTGTATTACGTCTTCACTGACCGTCTCGTCGCTAAGGTCCGACCAGAAAACCGACACTAACGACGGGAATAAGAGGAGTTAAGGACGAGAGTGGGTGGACCAAGTCCGAGAGTGACGGTTAACGGTCGGGCGGGACTCGAGAGGAATCAGGAATATCAGATTAGTTTGACAACAACGACACGAATCAGCGAGTCAGCACAGGCTGAGAAACGCTAGGGTACCTGACATCGGGAGGTCCGCGGAGACAGGTACCTTAAGAGGTCCGTTCTTGTGACCTCACACAACAGTCAAGGAAGAGGTTAGTTTGACATAGTTATAGGTTCAGTCTGATACCGTGTAAAGAAATTAAGGAACTTCGTCATGGTCTCCTGGGGTGCCAGACCGGGAACGTGAAAGACCGTAGGGAAGTCCACTGGGGGAGTTGGAGGGTGAGTGGTGAAACCAGTATCAAAGGCGGTACGTCGGTCTATTTATAAGGAGTGGTGACGTGTGACCGACACGATTGGGGATAAAGACCTTACAGGCGCGGAGGAGGGAAACAGACCGACTGGATCATAGTAGGCTCCAAATCGACTCCGGAGTCAAGGAGACCCCTAGAACGGACCATGGGTTCAACTGAGTCTCCAGGGAGAGACACAAAGGTATCGTAAGGGATATAGGGATACGGTATTTTTAAACGGTGTAATACACTTTTGTTGAAAAGATATAGTAGATGGAGTGATCAAAATATAAAAAAATTCTAAAAAGAAATTACACCTGTCAAAGATTTCAGAAACAACTTACACTATGTTATAACAAAGACAAAATACAAAACAAAAAAACCGGTGTTCAGTACACCTAGAATCAAGGGGTTGGTCCCTAGCTTGGAAGTAGGGGAAGTAACCTTTCGTTTCAGAGTTGGTGCCCTGGTGGTCTCTTCAAGGAGAGTGGTCAAAATTTAAGAAATTTCCGTTCCCGGTTTACGATGTACAAAAACAGGTGGACCCGAAAGGTAGTCAAGTCAAGTCAGCGAGTCAACACAGGCTGAGAAACACTGGGGTACTTAGCTCGTGCGGTCCGGAGGGACAGGTAGTGGTTGAGTGTCTCAAGTGAGTCTGAGTGTCGGTAGCTCAGTCACTACGGTAGGTCGGTAGAATAGGAGACAGCAGGGGAAGAGGAGGACGGGGGTTAGGGAGGGTCGTAGTCTCAGAAGAGGTTACTCAGTTGAGAAGCGTACTCCATCGGTTTCATGATCTCAAAGTCGAAATCGTAGTAAGGAAGGTTTCTTTAGGGTCCCAACTAGAGGAAGTCTTACCTGACCAACCTAGAGGAACGTCAGGTTCCCTGAGAGTTCTCAGAAGAGGTTGTGGTGTCAAGTTTTCGTAGTTAAGAAGACGTGAGTCGGAAGAAGTGTCAGGTTGAGAGTGTAGGTATCTACTGGTATCCTTTTGGTATCGGAACTGATCTACCTGGAAACAGTCGTTTCATTACAGAGACGAAAACTTATATGATATATCCAACCAGTATTGAAAAGAAGGTTCCTCATTCGTAGAAAATTAAAGTACCGACGTCAGTGGTAGACGTCACTAAAACCTCGGGTTTTTTTATTTCAGACTGTGAC